>JBBBDQ010001470.1:1600000-1625000 GCA_037127315.1 Ascarosepion bandense
ATAACAAGTTCTGCAAATATTACAAGATTAATGATGAAAATAATGTCACGTTTAATTAAAAGATTATTTCTGTGATGAGATAGTACCATTATTCATATTATTTATAGACTATCGCCATCTTTGCTGTTATTATCACAAAGTTCCGATTGGATAGCCTGAAGACACCTAAATGTATCTGGAAGGTAAAACGTCCTAAATGTCTTATCCGAAGATACTTGTCTTCTATAGCGGCTACCCAATCCCTGTTGCAGATGCATGCTAATGTACATTTGTCTTTGTTCAACACCCCACAGAGCCCACTGGTGGTTTATACTGCATCTGTGCTGAGTAGACCTTAGTTACTGGGAGAGAACGCATTATCTGTGGCAATCAGCAGCCTGGATAAAACCAGCATGCTCAAACCCTCGGTTGCGATGACTTGCACAACCATCAACGCCTACCCAGTTTTAATCACAAGGCCCAGACCGATAACATCAAGAAGTCACCTTCCTGACAAATACACCATGGTGAGATTCGAATATGAGTCGCATGGTCGGAAAGTGAACGTTCTAATCGCGTGCCCATAAACCACTCGGTCACGTGCCTAAACGTTGTGATAACAGCAACAAAGATAAGGTTACCGGTTCTTTGTTTTTGTTTAGCGGCATATCTACAGGTTATTTGATGCAATTTCCTTGATAATGTTTTTAGTGATAAAATTCTTACTAATTAACTCATATCTCTTTCTTAAGGGTATTTGCGCGTAAGTGAATGCAATCAACCCAACTGGAATTGGAACGCGATTCTCTGATTAATAATTCCGAACCATTATCTATTACACCACTCGCACATCGAAGCTTACAGCACTTGGTATTCACAAGTAGTCATATATATATATATATATATATATAGAATAAAAAGTGTGAAAGGCCGTGAACGTTTTCTTTAAAGTGTATATTTATTGTTGTTGTTATTATACATGTTATGATACATTAAGTGTCCATAATGGTATTTGTGATGCTACATGTGTTTCGAGTCTAAAATTGACTCTCTTCAGGCGAATAAATGTGTGGCTTAACGTATCGAGTTCTTTTTGTTTTTGATGGTCAAGTTGTTGTTTTATAAATAAGTAAGTAGAAAAAATAAGAAAATAAATAAAATCAGTAAAATAAAATAAAATAAGATAAAATAAATCAAATGTTGACACGTTGAATGGTCTGTGTTTTTTCACATCAGCAAGTGTATAAATGGATAAACAGATAAATAAATAAACAGATGAAGGAATTAAGTGCTTACCCCAATTTGAAATGATTTTGGTCTGGGGTACCTTTTTAGTATGTTAAAATTATCTTCCAGTCGCCTTTGCTTATCTATAATCTTTTTCATCGGTCAGTTGGTTGCTTTTTATTGCTTTGACGGTGTTTTGAATTTGGTGTGTGTGTGTGTATCTGTGTGTATGAGCATTTTTATTTCGTCTTTATGTTTTATAATTGTTTTTATGGGTCATCAGGTTCTTTTTTTATTGTTTGGGGTTATCTTTTGAATTTGGTGTGTGTGTATGTATTTGTATATGTATGTGTGTGTCTGTATGTTTTTCGGTGTGTGTGTGTGTGTGTGTGAGTTTCATGTTTTGTTGAGCGAAGACTTGTATTTTTTATGAATCTTTCTTCCTACATTATTAATATTTCGTAATCTGTGTTTTGATATATAGGTATACATTTGAATTTACCATCACTACATTCATGCAAATGTTGGGAAACATATAAGTTCCTGCTATGTGATAATCTTATATTGCTTCTATGAAGAGAAATTTTATTATTCAAGCATTGTGTCGCTCCCACGTATATCTTTGTGCATTTGTCGCATTTTAGAGCGTAAACTACATTTTTCGATTTTATTTCGAATGTAGTTGCGTTTTCGAACTGGAAGTGTTTTCCTTCTATTATTATGTTGCATACTCCACACCTTTTTTTGTTGCATTTTGTGACCCCCTGTGTTGTGTGTTGTTGTTCGAATTTCGATGAGGTTAGGATGTTTTTAAATTTTGGGGCTGGCGTTTGCTGTTAATTATTTTGGTTGTCTTCAAGATTTCTTTTATTTTTTTATTATTGTTGAGTAATTCCATGGGGGTTTTGATCTTTGTTAATTAATTCTGGATTGTTTTTGTTGTGAGTGGAAACGTATGCTAGAGTGTTTTCTTCTTTTTCATGTTTTTCTTGTTTTTTTTTTTTGATCCTGGAGAGATTCTAATGGTATTTTTTCTGCTAGTTGGAAACTTTTGTCTATTAGTGAGGTGGGGTATCCTCTTATTTGTATATATATTGTAGTTTGAACATGTTCTAAAGTATAATTAATAATAAGTATTCATTGCTGTATTTCTATATTGAGCACTGTTTTAAATTAATGAACGTTGCAATTATATTCTTCGTTCTTTATTCAATTGTATATATATATATAAGTATCTTATATCACTACAGAAGTAACTATTTTGTTTCGACACTACTTATGTCTTATATATATAGTAAAATTACAATCATTGCACAATGACCTTTATTATGATAGAAAGGATATATATATATTCTTCACTATTCGACCTCATAATTAGTGCGAAAATGTAAAATAATAATGCACTGTTAAAGAACAAACACGCGACAAGAGCTTTCATAACTGGTAGTATGGCTTAACAACTAGCAGTAAAGAGAATGAAATGAGCCAACTTTGCCTCGCTATTGTCTCTCTAATAATGAAGCCGGCTCTGCCTCCATAATGTCTCTCTCTCTCTTTATGAGCACTGAAGGAAAGGTATATATATATATATATATATATATATATAAATTAAAACAGACACGTTATTTCATGGTAAATCGGAAGTATAGGCCTATTTTAGGCGAACCATCATCAGCTTCCGCCTTTATTGTGCAGAAGATTTTATGCGTGTAAAATCTTATGTACAATAAAGGCGGAAGCTGATGATGGTTCGTCTGAAATAGGCCATACTTCCGATTTACCATGAAATAACGTGTGTGCCTTAATGTTTTCTTATATTTGCTCTATATGTATTTATATACATATATATTTAGAGCTCTCTTAGAGAGTTATCCTAACATTGTATGTACAGGATACTTCTTTGGATTCTTCTATATCTACACCGCATGATGATGCATATATATATATATATATATATATATATATATATATATATATATATATAACGGTCTTTATTATAATAGAAAGGATAAAACACCATACTGAAAAAGCTTAGCGACTTCCGCTAAATCTGTTTAAAATACTATTGAATAAATAACACGAAAGAACTCTTTCAGGAACCATATAATATCCTACAATTATTTCTTGAAACCAAACTGCATTTCAAAAGACATCTTGAAAAAAAAAACTACATCATAAAACGCCCATATCACTGCTTCTAGTAATTATGGCCAAGCAAACATGCGTATGCACAAAATCTGAGTCATATCTGTCATGTATTCAGTTGTGACAGCAGAATAACATTATATTCTACTATGTCAAGACTTCCAAGAAAATTAGATTTCGGTATTAAATGTCCCATAAAGAGTTGATATGCCGTTTAACAAACAAATCAATCAATCATCGTCACCAAATCTCACTATTTCATTTTGATCTTTTAAATTATTCAAGTTTAGGACTAAACAGAAGTAATATAGTAAATAAAAATCGCCGGTCACTACTTCTTTACGGGTACACCCGTTTGCCAGGGACAATTGCAAATTCCTATTACAGACGCCTGCTTAAACCAAAGAATCCACCTGTGGTTTATACTTCAACTATGCTGAGCGGGTCATAGAGAGAAGGCATAACTGGAAGTGATCAATTTGTTGACAAGGATAGCACTTTCAAACCCTCGGTCACGATGATTTGTGACTTCGTGCTAGTAAAACGGCTCCGTTTACCCAATTTCACCGTGGTATAGTTTTCAAAAAGTAACGCTGGGATTGATTCCCCAGGCCGATAATATGAGAAAGTCAAATCGACAATGATGTAATTCAAACCTGGCTGCCATGGCCACAAATCTCTCTTCTTTTTCTTCTTCTGAGCTCTACTCAAAATATTACGATTTAAATCTGCTAAAAGGGTTAATCACCAGGAAATATTTAGTCCCACACCAGGATGCAGTGTTATATTATATAATTGTGTTTGCAAGAAGACTTAAATATTTAAACATTTTGCTTCCATAATGAACACGTACTTCCTTTAATTTTATGAATAGTAGTTATTTTAATACAAACTCTTTACTGTGTGTCGATTCACAAAACTGCCGGACAATACCTAGATCTAGTTTAGTGGCATAGCTAGGGCGTCTGGCACTGATCTCACATCATCCATGTATAGCTCTACAAGACTACATGCAACACTTCACAACTTGCGCAATTAAAATTGAAATTTTTTCAAATTTCTTTTTAGCAATACAATCAATTAAAATTCACTTTACACGAATTACGTTTGGTGTCGCTGATGTAGATTTTGTTATTGAAAACTAAACCACTATTATAGCACATAACACATAATATACGCTGTAATATTTAATATTTTATAATATATATAGTAAATATCAACAAATTAAAATGTATCCCAATAAACTTAATACCTATCACAATATTGATATTAATAATAATAGCGTACATAAAATAAACATAACACTATTAACTTATACTATTGCAACCAATTATTTATTAAAGTTATTATTATTTAATGAATTAGGAGGGTACAAATGAAAAAATTATAAGATTTTCAATTTTACTGAATCAGGCGTTATAAGTATGAGGGTGTTATCGCCTTCTCTTTTTTCCTAACGGTAACCAGCAATTCACAAACTCTTTTAAATAAAAAAAATTATTATTATTTCAAGCATAGATTAATTTAATTCGCTTACGATTGTTGCACAAGCGGGCTATTTCAGTTCATGCCTTTTTCTTATTAAATTATTGCTAAAAAATGTCGGGAACGCAAAACATGAAAATAAAATTATTATGTTGTCATTTTTCATCATATTTCGATTTCTGCTATGGTCGCATGACCTGCCGAATCTACGGGAAGATCTAAAGCAGGTCGTGGTGTGTTATTATGGCTCCATTTCATATTTTTTCTTTCTCTCTTATCATCCCTTGCGTTACATAGGCACAGTTCTCCTTAGTGTGTGGACTGTACTTAACAAAACAATCTTTTGTATATCTCTTAAGCTGGGATTACAAACTCCTATACTGTTAGAGACTTGGGTATTTCCTTTTGTAAAATCTCACC
The DNA here is from genome assembly GCA_037127315.1 of Ascarosepion bandense. NCBI lineage: Eukaryota > Metazoa > Mollusca > Cephalopoda > Sepiida > Sepiidae > Ascarosepion > Ascarosepion bandense. The sequence continues at coordinate 1,605,257 of JBBBDQ010001470.1, forward strand.
AGCAGCAGCAACAAACAATAATGGCATATCTACTGAAACTGGATAATTGTTAGCAGAAATGGATGTTGATGTGGATATTCCATCTGAAGGAACGGTACGAATGGCTGACATTGCAGGAGTGGATGCTATATCTGAATGAATGGTATGGGTGGCTGCTGTTGCATCTGTGTTGAGCAACGATGTTAATTTTTGGAAGTTTTCCTATTTTCTCCTCTGCAGCTCTCTTCTTCTATTGTGCTCTGCTCAAAACATTACGTTTCATTTCTGCTGAAAGGGTTACTCATCAGGAAATATATATATATGTTTAAATCATATCACCCCGAGCAAGGCGGTAACGCCACTGATGTGCAGGGGGCTACATAAGAGTGAAGAAATTGGAAAAGAAAAAACCGGAAATCGCATCCTAAACAGTCAACAAGGGATGAGCCTCTTCAACTGTTCAATAGATGTGGGTGGAGTGTGAACCGGGCGATAGTTTAGTCTATCTACTCCAATTGAAAAAAAAAAACAAAAAATCAAAGTGAGAAGATTAGAGAAGAGAAAACGGGAAACCGCGTCCTAAACAGGAAACAAGGGATGAGCCTCTTCACCTGTTCAATCGATGTGGGTGGAGTGTGAACCGGGCGATAGTTTAGTCTATCTACTCCAATTGAAAAAAAAAAAAACAACGTGAGAAGATTAGAAAAGAGAAAACCGGAAACCGCATCCTAAACAGGAAACAAGGGATGAGCCGCTTCACCTGTTCAATAGATGTGGGTGGAGTGAATATCTTAAATATTTAATGTATATTTCTCCAACAGGATATAGTGCTATAGTATATAACTGTGCTTGCAACAAGATATAAATATTTAAACTGTCTGCTTCCATATTGAACATGTCCTTCCTTTAATTGTACGAACAGTATTAATTCTTAATACAAACTCTCTACTGTGTGTTGATGAAGAAAACTGCCGGACAATACCTAGATCTAGCTTAGTGACATAGCTAAGGCGTCTGTCATCATCTATATATAGGTCTACAAGACTATATTCAACACTTTTCTGAATTTGCACAATTAAAATGCTTATCCATTCATATATTCACAAACTGTCATTACCTGGTAATTACTACTGTATCAAATTCATAATCTTAAATAACCACTACATGCTTACCGTACAAGTGTTAAATCTTGTGATTGAATCTCCGGTTCAATAACTAATACTCTATGCATAGCTCACTACCTGGGTTCATTTTTTTTTTTTAATCATATCACCCGAGCAAGGCGGTAACGCCACTGATGTGCAGGGGCTACATAGGAGTAAAAAGATTGGAAAAGAGAAGAGCCTCTTCACCTGTTCAATAGACGTATGTGGAGTGTGAACAGGGCGATAGTTTAGTCTATCTCCTCCAATTGAAAAAAAATAAAAAAAAGTGAGAAGATTGGAAAAGAGAAAACCGGAAACCGCATCCTAAACAGGAAACAAGGGATGAGCTCTTCACTTGTTCAATAGACAATGTATAAATATATCCAATCATTATGTCATTGCTATTAATATTTGCATTAATGTTTAAATCAAAATATGTAGCTAGTTACAATAGTTTATTTGATAAGTGAAATTCTTCATTCAAATTGAACGAAGAAAATTTTTCAACAGAAAACGACATTTTTAAACAAACACAAATACAAAAAATATCTGAAGAGAAAAATGAATTACTTTGTTGTTGTGAAATGAACATCGTATGAAGATTTTATTTAAGACAGCTGAATTACTGTTCTTGTTTTGAAATGAACGTCAAAACTTAGGATGAGACCTCATTTTGTCACGGATGCGACAAAAAAGAAAAGAGTCCGTAGAGAGAGAGAGAGAGAGAGAGAGAGAGAGAGAGAGAGAGAGAGAGAGAGTGAAAAATCAGGTAAAAAAATACTATCAGAGTTTTATACCAATAAAAATAAATTTTTTGCAAAAGTAAAAATAAAAATAAATTACAATTAAGTATTCAGAACAATATTGATTCAGTGTAGAGAGAAATTTAAGAATTAAATCAAGCCAGAGAGAAAAATAAAAGACAATATTATCTTCAAAAGCAAGTCAACAATAGTCTTGGTCTCAAATATAAAAAGATAGTAATGAGAACTTTACCGGTAAGTCTGTGCTAGAACTGTGCGAAGACTGATCGTCGTGAGTCAGAGCCATTTCTTTGATCTTTTCTGTGATAGCAAAATTGTCTGCAAGTGAACTGAAATGGCAAGAGAATCCAGCTCTGCTATTTATATAGGTGGGTGGCCTCTTTGAGGAAACTCCTCGCCATTGCCGGTGTCTTCCAGATCAAAATGGACATTCTTCCACTTTGTTTTATTCAAAAACCAACTCAAATGAAAGTGATCTTACTATTATGAGGTACGTTTTCATCAATAACAATATGCGTGACTTGTCGTAGTAATTTCTGTTTGTAGTTTTTCCTAAAAAGGGCATTCTGTAACACAAGTTACTTAACATCACAGGTTAGCATGGGTCCACTTTGCTTGTGGACAACTCCTACCATTGAGCAAGTACCCATCGGGCTCATGCTTTTAAGACGGCTTTGAATATAGAACACTTCCGGACTTCTATGAATAAATATCGAAACATAAACAAATATGCACATGTTTTACGGAATTACGTTTAGTTTTCATATTTTGTTAAAGTGTTATAGCATTTTGTAATAACTAGTTAAAAATCTGAAATCGGGTAAAATGGGTTAATGATGTGTTTGAATTCATATCCCAATCTTCTGTTGTCAATTAACAGGACGTTTCGGCTGATTCATTTTTGAATTCCAGTAACGTGTCTTATAAACCAAAACACTTAATAGCCATCCACTTCCCCATCGTCGAAATGTGGCCTCCCTCTGTCTCTTCTATAAATATTTTCATAGCTTCTGCTCGGATGAGCTTAAGTCACTGATGCCTCCTCAACAGGTGTTTACCCGTGCAACCAGACTGGCAACTGGTTCCCACCCATTCACAGTCAGGTTAGCCAAATGCAGACGACAATTCTACTCCTGCAGCTTCCTCTCTCGCACTTCCCGCCTGTGGAACTCACTCCCGTATTCTTGCTTTCCTGACGGCTACAACCTCCAGAAATTTAAATGCAAATTAATACTCATCTACTAACCACTGGCCTCTAGCTCTCTCCCCTCCCCTGTATAACCTTCCCTTTCTCTCCTCCTATGTATCTGTCATCGCACCTGCTTTCTCAGCTTTCTATTGTTCCTTTCTAACTAGGCTGTACTCCTCACTCTTTTCTAATTAATCTTTTTACATTTATGTAACCCCCTGCACATCAGTGGCGTTTCCGCCTTGCTCGGGGTGAAATGATTAAAAAAAAAAAATTATTAAATAAATGTTTGCGACCATCGAATACACAACACTCGTTGTTATTAAGACTGGAAAGCTAAGAACTGGAAGCGTCTACTGACAGCAAAAACCGACACGAAAGGAATTCAAATAAGCCAATTAATAACATAAATTGTTCTTGGCTGTTTCTGTTACGAAGCAAAATATCGAGATTTGGTAAACAACTCCTACCAACGAACGCTTTCTGCATGCGTTCGTTCTGAAGGCGTTATTTGGAAGAGACGATCACAAATCGTTGTTGTATGTCGAAGTCACTAATATTTTTAAAACTTCGCACAAATATTCAATGTGGATTTCCCGTGATTGTTGTTGCAAATTAACAAATAAACTTATCGCGAATTAGAAGAGGCATCCACAAAATGAAATAGTATTTTCTTTTCATGCAAGATGAGATACGAGACTAGAAGTAAGGAATTGGTAGAACTAAGGAACTTCCTTGCTACTGTAACGCTATCGTTGTAACAGACTAATAAGAACACGAGACTAAAACTTTCATGCGTAAAATATCGACGAATAGATGTGAGGCTTTGGGTGCTTTCTCACAACTTTAATTCTACATTATCATAAGGTTGTAAAATACTTTATTTTCCCTCTTAGGCGGGTGTTATATATATATATATAATTTTATAAAGGATTTTCGATTATTAGCTTGGATGATGCATCATCCAAGCTAATAATCGAAAATCCCTTATAAAATATTACTCTGTTAAATTAAATAAATGAATTTAACATTGAGTTCTCTCGAGTTCGTCTCTTTTGGAATTTACCCGGATTACATCCCAAGTGTACTATCTTTTATGTATTAGTCATCCACATACAAGCCTGTTTCGCTGTATCACAGATCGAAACTCGACCGATTTGGTGTCAGTCGGAGTCGCTACTCCCTAAGCCATAGGCGTATGGATTCAGAGAAGGGAAATTTTAACGTGTTGTACATAAGCAGCTATATATATATATATATATATATATATATATATATATATAGTGTCATCCGCAGCCAGGCCTGTTTTGCTGAACTCATCAGTACGGTTAGACAGCCGATTGCTTTTTACCTAGGATTGAAACCCGACCGAATTGGCGTCAGTCGGCGATTCTACCTCTGAGCTACGGGCGCTCGGTAGAAGAAGGCAGACTTTATATATACCTGTCACTGGCCGTTTCAAATGCGCATATCAGGGGAAGCTATTGACATCCAGTGGTGGCTGTGAGGTCATCTTTCAGGCAACAGTTGCTAACTCTGGCTTTTCTGATAAAACAAAGAACGCAGTCTTTTTGACATCATCTAAGAAGAATTACATACTGTACTAATAGGAAAAATGATTTTATAAAATGAAAAATGGTGCATGTACGGACGTCAACAATGTTGTAGCCTAATAACAAAAAATAAATTTATTTTGTACAACAAATATTTTTCAGCGCTATCTCATTCTTTGTCGAACCCTGTTTTTGAGGCATGGAATACACCAATTGCATGTCCTTCCAGAAAGGTGTGGCTTTCACAATATAGAGCCACCCATTTATCTATAGATCCAAGTATTAATAACAAAAATATAATAAAAGTAGTTTTTGACATTAAATAACCCAACAAGGATTAGTATGTTGTAAAAATCTACCTACCCAGTTCGATCCTTCTTTGTCAATGTTCAACATTAGTCAAGCAGAGTGTGAAATTCCATATCAAGATCAAGCAGAGTGTGAAATTCCATATCAAAATTCACGTATTAAGTTTATGTTACATTTTTATTTACTAAACGCAAATTAGTTTTGACGCAAGGCCGCAAATATGAAGCGTTCAGTGCGAATCAAACTCGCTAGTTATAACATGTCAAGCACACGAATTTGTTAATCATTCTTCCACGTCGAGGCGCACGCGTTTATTTTAGAGTTGGTATCCGAGTTCACTTTGGCCTGGCCAAGGATGCATTTCAAAAGCTGAGTAGAGTATTGAGTGACAGGAAAATTTCCTTAGAAACAAAGAAGAGGGTACTGGATTGTTATGTGATATCTTTCCTCCAGTATGGCTGTGAATGCTGAACAATCTCATCAAAGATTAAGGAAAGACGTAAAGCAACTGAAATGTGGTTCTACAGAAGGATGCTGAGGATACCATGGGCGTAACATGTTGGCAACGACGAGGTTTTTGGAGAGGATGAACACGAAAAGGAAACTTATACTTAACATCAGGAAACTTAAATTATACTTAAGTAACACAAGTTACTTAACATCACAGGTTAGCATGGGTCCACTTTGCTTGTGGACAACTCCTATCATTAAGCAAGTTTATGGGATATATAATGAGGAAGGAGGACTTGGAGAATCTGATACTCACAAGACAGGTAAGGAAAAACAGGGACAGTAACGCGTTATATACTTGATGGGATTGGGTAAATTGATGGCAAGAGCAGGGTTTGGGAAGAATAACAAGAGAAAAGGGTGTTAAGAGCTACAAGGGATAGGGAGATGTGGAAGGCCGTGATCGCCTACGTCCTGAAAGGACACTGCACATAGAAGAAGAAGAAGAAGAAGAAGAAGAAGAAGAAGAAGCCAGGGAATTCTGATGTGGTTTAATTGTTAACAAGCGTGTCTGGCTAGAACAATTACAACTGAGTAGTAAGTTTGATCCTCATTAGGTGCCCTCAACTTTAAGCCTTATGCCACACCTAAGCTAAGCTTTGGCACCTCGAGGTTGTGTAATGGTTAGTAAGATTGTATCTCTAGAATCATTACAATTGAGTAGTGAGTTCGATCCTCACTGGGTGTCCCATAATTTTGGACTTGTGCCACATCTAAGCTATGCTTAAAAAACTACCATCTAAACCAAGCTTAGAAAATTGCCATAAAAATAGCAGGAAAGATGGGGGTCACGTTACTAATTAGACTAACCTATTGTGCCAATCTGGACGCTTCATGGTCGGATAATATTTAGCGAGCTAATCTAGTAAGTAGTTCGATCCTCACTGGTTACCCTATATGTGTGGTTTTTTATTCTCAAAATAAATTATGCTTATTAAATACCAGCTCATTGTACTAATCCTGTTAGTAAAACGCGTGATAAAAGAAAAAGATTAAAAATGAGATCATCCGACCTACCAACATCTGGAATGATAATTCGTAATGACCTACCAACATCTGGAATGATAATTCGTAATGACCTACCAACATCTGGAATGATAATTCGTAATGACCTACCAACATCTGGAATGATAATTCGTAATGACTCATCCTAGAATTAAATAAGTTTTTAGTCTTCAGTAAAGTTTATATAAACTATTGAGGTTTTGCCCCTTTTCTTTATTTTATGAAAAGTGAGAATTGTATTTTAAAAACTAAACAAAAATGTCTACTAGCAGGCCGCTTAATCGGAATGATTTACCTTCAGTAAATAAATATCAACAGATCTTTGAACACCTGCTGATATTTGCTATCATTTCTGCTTACACAGAAGTTTCTGTAAAACTTTGTCTTATCGCCATTTATACAACTATGAAATTGTCTAATAAAATCGTTTATTGAAATGGTTATTAAAAAGGTTTACTCGTCTTGCAGACAACAACTAGACTTTGCTGTTATGGTGGAATACACAGGATCAGGGTGACTATTATTGAATTTATTTTCACTTTTGTCATAAATATGATTTTCTTAAAGCTTTCTTTCTTTTTCGTTTTGCCTAATTTTTCTCGTCTGTTTTTTCTCTTTAATTTTCTAATTGCTCTCTTGCCGATTTTTAACTTTTTGTGTTTTCTTTTCGTTTTCTTTCCTTCTTTTGGACTCATTGTTTTAACACTTCGTTTTTTTCTTATCTCTTCTTATTTTATATTGTTTCACTTTATAAATAAACCCCCTTTCACTTTAATGTATATTTCTCCTCTTCTTTCTTTTACTCTCTCTTCATTATTTGCTTTCACTTTGTTAAACCCAGTTTTTCTCAAATTTGATTCCTTCTCTTACACCATCTCTCTTTCAATATATCATTTTTCAACTGAACACTTTAATCACATTAATTTATTTTATTACTTTCTGGTGATTTTTCGAAAAATTAAGAAAACTTTTCACTGCTGTTTTTGAATAATTATTTTCTATTCCGGTAAATTTGACCCATCAGTTTCCATAAGCCTTGTCTTTACCGGTTTTCTTCGCCAAAGACGACAACTAAAATTAAATTCTTAATTCTTTTTTTTTTTTTTTACCAACAACGACCAATTTTACAGGAATTCACGCCCCAAACAGTTTTAAATCACCTTTATTCATAGATGCCTGAAGAAAAAATTATTGTTGGTTGAAACGCTTGCGTAAAGTCCCCACAAACAATCCTGCTACTCATTTGCCTAACATTTATACATTCAGTAGTTTTCTTAAAATGTTTTTCTAAGTGTGGGTTGTTTACAATATGGCTGAAGAAATAAATGACTCACAAGAAGTGATTATCGCTGTTATCCATTTTCATTGAAAATCCTTTCTAGCGTAATCTTATGTTAGTAACGTCGGATAAGAATATAATACTAGATTTTCCACACGTAAAGTAATTGTTTATTCATTTGTAAGTACCGTCAAACTAACGTTGGCCGAATCAAGTGATATGTAGTTTCGGGTTTTTATTCAATTTTCTTGCAAGGGTGCGAGAGACCATGTTTTCTCTATTTGTAGGTCAGGCATTTATATAAATTCCTTTCATCCGGGTGATTTTTGTGTGCATATCGTAAATTCAGGGTTAGGACTTGTTTTTTATGTTGGTGCACCCAACAACATTATCTGAGTCCCGATTCTGCTCTTGGTGGCTTTGACGACAATATCCAAGGCACCTAGACTTTTTGATTTTCTGAGATGACACGACATACAAAGATTCTTTTGGTATCTCTTAAAAGTGAACGCATTTCATTCTGGGATCACTACAGCTAAAGTCTTTTTAGATAAAAGATACTTAATGGACATTAAATTCGATTCAAGTCTTCAGTACTTTCTAGCATTGATCATATCCTACATAGTTTTCCTCATTGTAGAAAGAGTTACCTCTTTCCTATTGATGTCAGAATTTAGGGATCAAGTAAAACCAAGATTTCGATTGTTCAAAGTAAACAATGCTACAATCATCTGATATAAATTGATCCATTAATAAGAAAGCCACCATCATATGTCTGAAACTACCCTCACTTCGTGGAATTAATCAAAGACGATCCGATCCAATCCAACCAGATGGTGAGCCACTATCGGGAAACAGAGACAGACTGGCCTGGGACTCATCCATAGGAGAACGTATCAGATATTAGATGCTCTAATGGAGATGCTGACTTTCTGTATACAAACAACACACTTCGGAATGGGATCAGACATATATCGGCAGGATGAAGGAATAGCAATGGGCTCGCCATTATCACCAGCATTGGCTAACATATACATTGAATACTTCGAAGAAAGGGTATTAGAATCCACATCACCAAAGTCAAATCTATGGCTGAGATACATAGATGACACTTTCATACTCCGGCCACACCAGGAAGAGGTCCAACTAATATTGAATTATATGAACTCAGTAAGATCATCGATGCAGTTCACAATGAAGAGAAAGAAGGACAACAAACTAGCATTCCTGGATGTACTGATATCTCAAACAGAGCATGGATTTAAGATACCCGTATATTGCAAGCCAACATTCACCGGACAGTATCTCAACGCCCACCACCCATACAATATAAAAAAGGGATCGTCCGCTGATTACAACATAGAGTGAAAATCATAAGTAGCGACACAGACACATCATGTGAACAAGAAATTCTCAGTATAAGTAGTAACCCTACAACGTAACAACTGCCCTAGGTACATGACATCAGCTTCAACAACTTAAAAGCTCCAACAACTTATAACACACTTAGAAAACAGCCTCGGTTTGTCTACCCTATGTGAAGGGATTATCGGAAAAAATATAAAGGATCTGTGGTCCATATAACATCAAGACGATCTTTAAAAGTGGTTCACTATTTTGCAGATACCTCTTCCGAGTAAGACCTCTAATAGCGGTGAACATGACTGGAGACTGTGTGCACGTCATTCCATGTAGCTGTGGTAAGAAATATGACGGAGAAACGGACCATCCTCTTAAGATAAGGCTACGAGAATACCGCAAGGTCGTAACAAGGAAAAATAATAAGATCAGGCGTAGCTCACCACATATGGAGGGAAAACTGTGGGATGAAACTGTGGGATGAAACTTAGATAATAGAGAGAGAACACCACTGGAAAATATGAAAACCTAAGGAATCAGCGCATATACAGGGCCACAAAAACCTAAGCTGACCAATCATAACATGAATATGGGAACCAGTAGATCGCTAGAGAAAACTAATTAAAAGCATCAAGATTGTAATATGACCTCTGATAAGAAAGGATAATTGAGACATTAGGATTATAAGCCCCAAAAATTAATACACTGATGTCCTAAAGGACACATGGCCCAGCGAATAAAAGTGACTTGACCCAAAGATTGATGAGTTATACTTGGCGACAAAACTTGAGTTGACTTACATAAAAATAACTAAAAAGTGCAATGACTCATGGAACGAGAAAAATATACCTTAGTGATCGAAATAAAGGGTTCGATTCAAAATTCCAATTTCCTGAAGAAGATCGAAGCGTGCAACGGTTAAAATGTCGTGAACATGATAATAAAGATGAGGACAACAGTCTGAACAAAGTAAATAATGTAAATACTCATCTCAGAAACATAGACTATCTATTGTACGTAACAACTGCCCGAGGTACATGACATCAGCTCCAACAAACGCGGATGAAAGGGTACAAGTGGATAACACACTCAGAAAACCGTTTTAGTGGGGTTGCCAGTTGTGTAGAGATGTGACTGTTATTGAGAGAAGATATTATTAAATGGCAAGATGAGATCATAGTAGGCATTTCCAACATTGACTAAAAGAAAACATACACGATGAAAACAAAATCCCAAATTTTTATCGTTATGTTATTATTAAGTATAGAAGTCAAATAACGTACCTTTCAACATGGCTGTCTCCTTGCAGGAAGGTGTCTATTCAAAAGTGTGGATATTGAGCTCAATATTCATGGAGCTCAATATACACACTGAAATTGTCAGCCAATCAATACTTATAGAATGGACTTGCTTGTAACAGAGTGGAATCTCCCAGGTTATTGTTTAAACCACCTACCAATTTGCCCTGGGGTTTTTTGGTCAGTCAAACCCAACTTCTATTCTAGTTGATTACTAGCTGGTTGTTCTAGAAGACTTTTACATTAAGAAAAAGACCAACGGATTTTTAATATAGAAATTATTTATTATCTTTTTCAGAGTCTTCGAAATTTTGGTTAAAATTAGCGTCGACGTGGGTCGATAACTTAGAAATTTGAGCGTCTTTTTGAGGTGAAAAATACATCGATTTAAAAATTTTTGCAAAAATCAATTAATTGTCGGATTTTAATGAAACTTTTAGTCAGAACTTATTCATAAATAAATTAAACTATTTTTTAAACGTTTCTTTTTTAGAAAGTCTTGATAATTTTTTTTTTTACATTTCTTACTTTTACACTTAATTTTATGAAATTTTGCAAATCCTTTTTAGTAACGCTTGATATCTATATTAGGTATAAGGACACGTCCTTGAAGAATTTAATTCATCAAATTTCTTTGATCAAACTGGACATCCAGTTACTAGACATCCAGTTACAGGACATCTACTCTGAATCGTAAAATAAAAGATTCAATAAAACTAAGACATCATTTTATTAGAAATGCTTTAAGAATAAAATATATTATGGACACTATTGTCATATGAAAATTATTTTCAATGAGTAATGAATTTTTACAAGAATTGTTCTCAAATTTTAACATTTTAATTAGAATAATTTATAAACTTTTATATCTTAAAATTATTTATTAATTTGTATCGGTTAAGTGATATTAAATAAAAAAAACTGTTTTTACTATGAATCAAAAAGCTTCAGCGGCCCCTAGTATTTTAAAAAATAATTTTGAATGTTTCTGTGTGTATATAAAAGTACCGATATTTGTAAATATGGGCGTCCATACAAGATATTTTCAGAAAGTAAGAGCTGTAACTATAGTAAATTTAAAATTCGGGTTTTAGTTGGTCGGCAACTTTTCGTAGAGATTCTTTCAATTGGATATACAAATCCTTGAATCAAAGCCGGAGTTGATAATATCAGCAAATCCTTTTAACAACTGATTACTCTCTTCCCCAAAACCTATTTTTATAGTGGATAACACCTAATTTGCATATTTCTAGAATGATTTCGAATTCTCTAGATTTTACTGGAATATATTGGAATAATCTAGAATCTTCCAAAATGTTCTATTCCTAATTTCTCTATTTAACAACTACTGCATGAATTAAAACTTTTTTGTAATAGCAAGTAGGACTCAGTAGAATCCTTTACTATAGATTTTAACTTTTTTTCTGGACTTTATTAATATTTTTATACATAAATGCATCCTCGTAACAATATATATATATATATATATATATATATATATATATATATATATATATATTGTAAGAACAATTCCTTTTTGCGAGTGACTATTGCATTAACAGTTCTTTTTTTTTAAATAATAAGGATTACTTCAGATAAAGGTTTATACCACTTAATTCCTAGCTAGGGGGAAATGGATTGATACCATCCCCAAGGGCTTTTGCGCATAAGTAAATGCAACAACCTCGACAGGAATTAGAACTTGAATCTTCGTTTTCTCAATCCGAATGCGCTAGCTATTACAATATTCACGCAGACGTCTTCCCAGTGATCTAAGGTCACAAGAAAAAGAAAGTTTTCCAGATTACTGGCAGACCAACTTCCAGTGATCTGGGCCACAACGACAAAACTTTGTTGTGTTTTACTGTTTTTATTAAAATAATATCAAATTTTTTCCTTTAAAGAATAATTGCCAATAATTATTATATTTCATGTCCGGATTCATAAAAGTCTACAATCGTGTAAGTTTAGACATATGATTTGAAAAGTGTGCATTATTTGAATGTAGCGCAGAGATTAATCGCTTAGTGTTAGATGAACTTCCAGTATTGAATTATTCCCCTTATTTCTTCGGCAAGAAGTAAGTTCAATTCAAGCAGATTCATTCCGCGAACCATTGCTCTGTGGAAGGGACTCACAAGGGAATGTTTTCTCGATCATTACAATCTTAATCTGTTTAAATCTCGAGTTATCTCGGTAAAAAACGTTATCTTCTTATTCTATCCATACAAATTACCTCTTTACATAACCCTCTACCAAGAGTGGCCCCACGGATTTGCTCAGGGTGAACTTTACTTTGAAAAAAAAAAGAAAAAAAAAAAAGAATATTTTATCTTTTATTTACCAAATATCTTTTTTTATTTATTTTCTAAATATATTTTCCATCTTCTTATCTTGTTCTTGCGTTCGTTATTGCTGTATTTTTTAAAATTTTTTTTATTTTTTTGCAATCAAATAAAAATAAGTTTTTCTTCTTCTTTTATGTGCCCTGACCTTTCAGGACGTAGGCGATGATGGCTCTCCACATCTCCCTATCCCTGGTGGCTCTTAGCACTCTTTATCCCTCGTTCCGTCATCCACCTGATCAGGTCCTTCAAATATGTTATCCGCTACTTTCCCCTGTCTCGTTTTCCCTCTATCTGGCCTGTTAGTAACATGTTCGCCAAGCCCTCCTTCCTCATTGCATGTCCGAGGAACTTTAGTTGTCTCTTCCTGAAGCTCAGGATTATTTTATTTTTCGTCTCCATCCTTTCCAAAACCTCGTAATTGCTCATATGCCCGATCCATGATATCCGCAGCATCCTTCTGTAGAACCACATTTCAGCTGTTTCAAGTCTTTCCTTCATCTTCGAACATATTGTCCAACATTCACTGTCATATTGAAGAAGCGACATCATATAGCAATCCAGTACTCTTCTCTTTGTTTCTAGTGAAATTGGCCTGTTTCTTAATACTTTACTCAACTTCTAGAATGCTTCTTTCGCCATGCCAATTCGTCTTCGGGTCTCAGTGTTGCACTTTCCGTCCTCTGTCAGAACACTTCCTAGGTATTTAAATTTCTGTAACTGCTTGATTTTAAAGTCCCTCATCTGTAATTGGCATTTTGGGCTGCATGCATTCGGTTTTCTTGCAGTTTATTTGTAGTCCTTTTTTGTCACTCTCTTCAACTACCTACTGTAGGAGGTTTTGTAGTTTTCTTTCTGTGTCTGCTATCAGCACTGTATCATCTGCGTACCTTATATTGTTTAAATTGTGACCTCCGATGACGAATCTTGGCATAACTTCTAGGGTCCTCAGAATAGCCTCGCTGTATAAGTTGAATAGATCCGGTGAAAAGACGCGTCCTCGTCTTAGCCTCTTTCACTCTTAGTATAATTGCTGAATTCGTTACCTGTCCATATGCAGGCAGTTTGCTGCCAGTAGAGATTCTTGATTACTCTTAGGTCTTTCCCAAATATGTCGAGGCTGCCAAGCATCCCCATCAATTCTTTGTGGCATGTTTTGTCAAACGCCTTTGCATAATCAATAAAACATATGTACATCCTTGGATTTTATACATCCTGTTGAAGAGCAGGTTTTTTTCCTGTCAGTTAAATTACTTAATTTTAATCTTTCTTTTTATTTTGTAGCTGCTGTTCAATTTTGGAATATAGTTTAGAGGAGCGGGGGAGGAATTCTCCGACTACTCCAAACTGCACAACCGCTACACACGCCGCTGATCAAAGTAAAACGGTTATTTTCAAAATCACACTTTTATGGCCAGAAACAAAATCCTTTTTCTTCTTTCTCACTTTCCGACAGTTTCGTTCCTTCAACTCAAACGTCTTTTCTATTTTAAAGCTCACTATTTTTTTTAATCAGTTATCAACTGACTGACATATTTTTTCTCCGGCGGTATTCAGATAAATATTTTCCTCTCTGTTTTGTTTCTACAGCTTCCTTTTCTATTTATGTCAAAAACATATATGATTTATCAAGTATTACGAACATTTTCATTAAATTTACCTTTTAATTAATTTAGATCGGGCTGCTGCAATTAGAATTATGACTAATGCATTTTTAAAAATCAATTACATAGATTGATCACTTGCATTTTATACTGTTTAAATTGGCTTTTCATTTGTTTGAACTTGCTTAAATAATTCTAAGATATAGGACTTAAGATAAACATATCTAAAACAGAAACTATGATCGGTGTATGGATCAGCTACAACATAATTAATATAGCAGATAAGAATATTGAACAAAGGATAAGCTGTGCTGACGATAGTTTCGCATAATGCCGCAAGTTGCTACAAAATTAAAATATTAACCTAAGAATTCGAGTCATGTTCTGAAATAGCCTCGTTATATCTAGACTCTCCTATGGATGTTATGCATGACGTCCAACTTATTCAGAAATGTCGAAACTGTCATCTATATACAAACATTTTAGTTTAATGATTAAAATTGCTTCAGGTTATTGAATACTTTAGGCACTAAAGAAAACAATTCTTCGGAAGATCCTATATAGATAAACGCCACAGAATCCCAAAGAGCTTTGCCCAGTAAGAAAAACTGCATCACTTGACGAGGTCTAACAGCAACGACAATTAAAATGAGTATTACCGGAAGAGAAAATAATGATATAACCAGGATGTTGACTTTTCACACTCAGTCAGTTAAGTGCCATACGTGATACACGCTTGGGCGATCATGTCTCGAAAGAGACATGACTGACTGGGCAGAAGATTATCCCGCAGTAGGTTGCCATTGCTTTATGCGGTAGACTGGTTGCCGACCAAGGCTATAGAACCCAATCTGTCCTGTTATTCGACTCACAGCTAGAGAGGGAAGAGATGTATTATATTTTTAATTAGTAATTAGTGGGGGATCATTTTATTACTTCATAACAATATAAAACTGATCCCCCACTTTATGCCAAGTATAAGCCTTAATCATGTTTTCAACTATTATATTCACTCAGTCAGTTAAGTGTCATATGTGATGCACGCTTGGGCGATCATGTCTCCAAAGAGACATGACTGACTGGGCAGAAGATTATCCCGCAGTAGGTTGCCATTGCTTTCTGCGGTAGACTGGTTGCCGACCAAGGCTATAGAACCCAATCTGTTCTGCTATTTAACCCATAACTGGAAGGAAGAGACGGATTAATACTTTTCCCAAGGGTATTTGAACGTAAGTGAATACAATGGATTCAACTGGAATATCGAACTCGGCTCCCCGGTTTCTCGTTCCGAGCCGATATCCACTGTACCACATCCGCCTTCCTTAAACAAAAAAAAGTCAAGAAGGAAATTCTTGAAAAAGTGATACCAGTTATGGGAGTTTATAAATCTATTTTCCTAAAAAATATTTTAAGATAAAGGATTTTATAAACTTCAACAGAGAGTAACACTAACTTTTCGGTTATTGAGTGATGAATGTTTCCTTATAAGAAAACGGTTAACCTTGCTATTGGTTATTAAAGTTATTCATGTTGTTACTCATATTGTTGTTCACGTTGTTATATCGCAACTAATCTGATAAAAAACACATTTCTCTCTTTTCATATCTGAAGCTACTGTTTGTCCTTTCACTTATCAATTTGATATAAAATGGCGCACCCAAGGCATTTAGTTTAAAATGAGATAGACGTGTTTCGAGAATTTTAGAAAACGTTTATAAAGCATTTTGATTTCAAAGTTGATGCCTTTTAGTTACAAAAAATCGATTTTTTTTTTTGTGATCAGCACGAATTTGTACAAACCTTTCGACATAATATTATACAGTTTTGCCTATTTTGGTTAACTGAATAGTAATGAACCGCCTTAACCTATCACTTGATATTGAATCTGAAAATTAATTACTTGTGAGTTTAATACGCAACAACTGTATCACTATAGTATGCAAATGATGTAAGTAATCACTGGCTACTCGTTTCTGACTATGTCCGTTTGCTAGTGTAGTTTGATCATCTCTGTTTCTTAAACATCCACAGTATGAATTTCTGGTTTATACAGCAACTATGCCGAAGGGGTTTTAGTGGCGGTTTCTAGAAATTGGTGTATAGTCTAGCGTGATCATTAATTGAATAAGGTCAATATTCTCAAACCTTTGATCACGTTGCTTTGTGACTTCGTTTGAGCACGGCCATCGACGCCTTCCGAACGATTTCGTCAATCCAGCTGCACTCACAAGGCTCGGATCAATCTATTATAAAGTTTTCAGGCACTTTCTGATAGTGCCGTGACGTTATAACAGAGAAAATCGACCATAGCATGACGCAGACTCGGATTTCATGTTTTAACCACTCAATCACGCGTTCAATAAATAAACTAAACGAATACCATTTGCCTAAATGCTTATATTTCAGCATGCGACGTCGACGAAATGGTTTGATTCATAACAATCTTCTGTTGTCATTATATGGCATGGCTCTCAAAACTGCTTGGACCTTTTTTCTATGTTACCATTTCTTTGATCTGTTACCGAAAATTAGATTCTGAAACAAACTAATTTTAGGACTCAAGAGATCCGTTTAGTTTCGTTTATTATGGAAAAGTAAATTAAAAAGAACCGAAAATTTTGTCCATTGTGTCACATATTAACTTCCCAATTCATCTCTAAAACTTTCTGATTCGTCTCTAGAAATATATTTCCGCTTTTAAGTCAGGCGTGATTTACAACTTAGCTACGAGAAGGCATTACGACAATGCAAGATCCAAATAATCTATTTAATAAGTAAATCATCAGCAGCCAGGAAGGTTGGTTCATTTTGTCATGCTGGACGGTTTTTCTCTCCAATGTCTGCCTTACATATCTATAAATCTACCATTCGTCCATGCGTGGAATACTACTGCCCCACATGGGCCGGTTCTCCTGCTATATATCTAGAGCTCCTTGCTAAAATCCAAAGAAGAATCAGCGATATCATTGACCCCGATCTGGCGTCTCGACTTCAGTCACTTTCCTACTACCGTAAGGCTGCCTCTGTTTGTTTTTTCTATAAATACTTTAATGGCAATTGTTCCGATAAGCTCTTCGCTATTATGTCTAAACTTTATGTGCGTTGTGGTACAGTAGATATCGGCTCGGAACGAGAAACCGGGGAGCCGAGTTCGAATTCCAGTTGAATCCATCGTATTCACTTACGCGCAAATACCCTTAGGAAAGGTATTAATCCGTCTCTTCCTTCCAGTTATGGGTTAAATAGCAGGATAGATTGGGTTCTATAGCCTTGGCCGGTAACCAGTCTACCGCAGAAAGCAATGGCAACCTACTGCGGGATAATCTTCTGCCCAGTCAGTCATGTCTCTTTCGAGACATGATCGCCCAAGCGTGTATCACGTATGGCACTTGACTGACTGACTAGACTTGCGAAGAGGTTACAACAATTTACAGTTGAGCTGTAATTATAACTGTAAATTCTATTTTAACAGTTTCTTTTCTCGCACTTCTCGTTTGGTTTTATGCTTTCCAACCAACTTTAATCTGCAAAAAGGTTAATGCAACGTCAATCGCTATCTGTTGCCCTGATTACCTTCCCTTTGTTCGCACTTCTTAACGATGCTCCTCAGTCTTCCACATCCAATAACCCCTTTTGTCTCTGTGGCTTTACTATCTTCCTTGGAGTAGACTCGAAACAAAAATAGTTTTCTCGTTGGAACATTCCGAAGTTTATGACACAAACTGAAGTTGAACTGTTATCAAATAGAAAGTACAAAATAATCGATAAGAATTATTCTCAACGCATTTATCAACTTCAGGCTTACTTTTATATATATATATATTTTGTATATATTTTCCTTCCGCTACCTCCCGCCATCACCTCCGCCATTTATTACTGAATTTTTTCACCTCAGCATTGGTTACTAATTATGTCTACATTGGTAATTACGCTTATAGCTTTAGAACATTTATAGCTTGGGTTCTACCGTATTTTTATATCTAAAATTTCTACCCGATCGGACAACCAGCCTAATGAGCCCCATAAATAAGCCTATAAGTAGAATCCCAATGAAAAGAGACCGTGACAGAATTAGTCTGGAAATAGAGAATAAAATTATGTCTTTATTCAAAACATTGGAACAAGAAATGTTCTTTTTTTATAACAATTTCACCTCAAGCAAGGCAGAAATGCCACTGGTGAGAAGGGGGTTACAGTGAAAGAATAAAAAAGTTACAGGGGGTGTCAAAAAATAAAAAAGAAAAAAGATAAGAGATAAATGGGAATCAAGTTGATAAAAGATGGCAACTGACGTTGTATTTAAACTTTTGGTGACTGTAACTATCAGGGAAACATGCAATCGGAAGTGGGTTCCACAAACGGGAATAGCAAGAAAGGAAATTGTTAGAGTAAAAGAGGCGGTTACATTTAACTATTTCGACGGTAAAAGGGTGGGACTTTGATGCTAATCTAGCACGAGTCAAAAATGTGGTCGGCGTATCAGGGGAAACAGCTAGTCAGATTGTAGAAGCCTCATCACGTCGGTGAGAAAGTGACTGAAGGTGAGCTGCCAAGTCAGGATCAATTATATTACAGATCCTCCTTTGTTTTTTGTCGAGAACGTCAAGATGAATAGCAGGAGATCATATGATCAGAATGCTATCAATCTGAGAACTCTTTCTCTCTCACACAGAAACACTCGCTCTCTCACACATACACATACTCCCTTTATGTGCCGGATACATTCAAGGGGAAAGCGATCAAGGCTCTCCATGATCTCCGATCTTATAAATAAATTTTATCTTTTCGTTATTTTTAGACCCTCAATCCATTACTCAAGCTCCTCAAGTATCTTGAGCGTTGTTTTCCTCTTCCTCCATGGCCCTGAAACTGTCCTGTGAGTAAGAGATTTTTCAAACATAAGTATAAATTTCTTTTTTGTTTCCATTTTTTCAAAAACTTCGTCGTTGTTCATATGTTCGGTTCCCAGTATCCCCAGCATCCTTCTGTAGATCTACGTTTCTGTTGCTTCAAGTTTCTTTTTCATCTTTATGAAATTGTCCAGCAATCATTGCCATATAGTAGGACAGCTATCACGCAACAGTTCAGTACTCTTTTCTTTATTTCTAACAAAGTTTTTTCTTTTTCTTAATACTTTGCTTAGCTTTTGAAATGCAACTTTAGCTATCCCAATGCGTCTTTGGGTTTTAATATCGCTTTTCCCATCCTCTGTTAGAACACTTACTGGATATTTAAATTCTTGTGAGTGGTTGGTTTTGATATTATTTTGCTAATAACCATGCATTCTGTCTTCTTGCAGTTTATGATTTATCCGTTCTTTTGCCTTTTTTTTACTATCTTCTGTAGGAGCCTTTGTATTTTCCCACAGTCTCAACGCTAAGTCATCTGCATATCTTATGTCTTTA
>JBBBDQ010001470.1:1630000-1662500 GCA_037127315.1 Ascarosepion bandense
GCCAGCATCGAGCCTAACGGCAAATAACACTCTTCCAATCTAAACATAGTGAATACCCATTTCGTTGTTCAAGACATGCGGCCATGAATTTATAAATGTAAAGCCATATGCACACCGATTATTGCAGCCTATGCAATAAATGTAAAGCCATACGCATAAATGTAAAGCCATATGCACACCGATTATTGCAGCCTATGCAATAAATGTAAAGCCATATGCACACCGATTATTGCAGCCTGTAAATATTTCATTGCAGTTAATGCATCTTAAATAGTAATGTACTCTTCACCAGGATGTGCGTTGTGGCGCAGTGGATATCGGCTCGGAACAAGAAATCGGGGAACCGAGTTCGAATTCCAGTTGAATTCCTTGCATTCACTTACGCGCAAATACCCTTGGGAAAGGTATTAATCCGTCTCTTCCCTCCAGTTATGGGTTAAATAATAGGACAGATTGGGTTCTATACCCTTGGTCGGCAACCAGTCTACCGCAGAAAGCAATGGCAACCTACTGCGGGATAATCTTCTGCCCAGTCAGTCATGTCTCTTTCGAGACATTATCGCCCAAAGCGTGTATCGCGCATGGCACTTAACTGACTGACTGACTCTTCACCAACAAACACTGCTTGTGTTTGTTTTTGCTAACTGCTTACAATGAGTGGTGCAACAATCATCAAGAGAAAGTGTTTAGTCTGTTATTGACGTTGAGGAAATCAGTGGGAATTAGTATATGCATCGAAAAAGAACTTCAAGAAAATAGGGCCTGCAAAGAGGCTTATGCCTGCAATCAGAAAGAAACAGGTGAGATTTATTTGACACGTAATGAAGAAATAAAAACTGATAGATTTCAAATTCGCAGGATATCATGACGGCAATAGAAACAGGGAAAATCAGTGAGTTAACTAATGTGCGAATGGATGAATGAACAGGTATAAAAAGGAATAGCAAAGGTTGACAATTTACTTAGAACAGCAAAAGAAAAGAAGTCGCGAAGAGCTGTGATCAAAAACATCCTGAAAGGACGTGGCACATAAAACATGTTTATGTAATATGATACCATGTCAGGATTACAAAAGATGTCATTCCGGAATATTTAATGCTGTACAGGACAGAGAATAAGCGACGTCACATATCGCACCTATAGCACCCTCTTCCTGTGTCTCTCTATCTAATATATATATTCTTCATGTACGTGTTTTTTCAGGATGTAGGCGATCCTGGACCTTCACTTATCACCATCCTTTTGCGCTCTTAACACTTTTATCATGGTATCTATCTTAAAACTCCATCCACTTGATTAAGCTTATCAAGTATGTCTCGCATTGCTTCCCCTTTCTCTCTTACCATCTATCTGTCCTGTGAATATTAAACTCTCCATGCGCACTTTCTTCATTACGTGTTCCAGAAATGTCTATTCCTCGTGATATGTATGTTTTCATTTTGTTTGCATCCTCTTCAAAACCTTGCGGTTGCTGACATGTTCGGTCCATGGTATTCTCAGGATCCTTCTGTAGAACAAAATTTCTCTATTGCTTCGCGTCTGTCCTTCATCTTTGAGGAGATTGTCCAGCATTCGCTTCCATATAGACGAACAGATATCATATAACAGTCCAGTAGTTTTTTTTTGTTTCCAACGAAATCTTCCTGTTTCTCAATAACAATAAAAAGGTACTGGTTAGACCAGTAGATGGCTATTTTAAAAAAGTCTTCAATGCACAATCCACAGATCTGAATATGCAGAGTCAATAATATATTAAAGAACGAAATGTTCATCAGTTACTTGCTATCCAGGTTTCAACCATACAGGTCTCATGATGCTGTAAAAGACTTATATGGTTGAAACCTTTGTAGCAAGTAGATGGTAAACATTTTGTTCCTTCCTTATATATATATATATATATATATATAGTATAAACTGAGGTCAGCACGAAATGGCAACAGTCTGTTTCAGGCTTGAATGTAATCTTCGGAATGATTCAAGCATGAAACTGACTTTTGCCAATTGATGTTGATGTCAGGGTCTACTCATATTTATACACAGTTGACCTTAGTGTTCATTTATATTTACATAAGCTCTATCTCTGATATTAAGCATACCTTAAAACTATATATATGTCAAAATAGGTATAGACGTTTTTATTACTCCTCAGAAATGCCAGGTGAAACCTCAATCTTCTCAATGGTTCACATTAGCATGTTCTGTCTCTGTCGCTCACAGAAAACACTATTTCCGGCTACACCAGCATGACAGTTCTGATCACAACAGATGCATATTGATGGCTGCATTCAATAAATGTAAACATGTCCTCAAAGAAGCTAAGTCTTTGTTGGCCGAGAGAATGAGGTACTGTGTTGTATCTAATAACTTTGGCATTTATGATTACTGGCAGCTCTATAATAGCGTATTAAAAAAGAGAAGGTTCTCTATTTCTTGCCTCTTCAATCAATTTGAGATGTTAGCATCTTCTGTTGATAAGGCTGAATCTTTCGCAAGTAAATTTTCTTTAAACTCTACTCTTGACTTATCTTGCCCAACATTCCACTTTGAACTGGTTCTCTGTTTAGTGATGTGCATATAACCTCTTCTATGATTTCTGTTATCATCTCTAATCTGGATTCCCACAAAATATGTGCGTTGTGGTGCAGTGGATATCGGCTCAGAACGAGAAATCGAGTAGCCGAGTTCGAATTCCAGCTGAATCCATTGCATTCACTTACGCACAAATACCCTTGGGAAAGGAATTAATCCCTCTCTTTCATCTAGTTATGGGTTAAATATCAGGACAGATTGGGTTCTATAGCCTTAGCTGGCAACCAGTCTACCGCAGAAAGCAATGGCAACCTACTACGGGATAATCTTATGCCCAGTCAGTCATGTCTCTTTCGAGACATGATCGCCCAAGCGTGTTTCACGTATGGCACTTAACTAATTGAAAAAATGTGTGGACCTGACATTATGGTATTTCTGTAATAATCTTTAAGAAGCGTGCTTACGAACTAGCTCCTGTTCTCTCTAAATTGTTGCTAAATCTGCTTCTTGAGCAGCTTACAAACTCATGGTGCAGTTTTCCCTCTGGGACATGGATGAACCCGGCTTCTTTATATCTAGAGTCCCTAAAAAGGACTTCCCCAGATCAGACGTTTCTCCAAATTACCTTTCTTTTTGTTTCTCCTTATATTTTGCTTTGCTGTATGGATATGTGATATATATTTCTCCACGTGGGACACTTGTTAATATGTATGTGTATAGTTTTGTGTATGTTGTAGAATATAAAAGTCTCTCTTCATTTCTTTTCCCCTCAGTCTTTCCGACCCGTCCCGTCCGTGAAGAAAAAAATATACGTGCGAAAATCATATTTCGTTAATTGACACGTTGTTTTTTGAAAAAAAAAAACGAACATTTCAAATTTCCTTACGTATTTGAATCGCTTTGTAGTCACCAATATAACAGGAGGAGAGCTCGGGAAGAAAGATTTATTCTCTCATTTACTTTTCTCTCATTATGGACATTGTTATATCCGTGATATAACAAGAACGATTCTTCACGGAAGTCATTTTAGCTATATCACTGAATAATAATCATAGTAACAATAATAATAATAATAATTGGTAGTGTGACCATAGCAGAAATCGAAATATGATGAAAAACGACATAATAATAATAATAATGTGCAAACACTATGGAAAATCTGTAAACAAACACTGGTATGAACATCACCCAGCACCGGTTACAGAAATAGAAGATGTCACCATTCTATGGGATTATACCATCTACACAGACAGAAAAATTGAAGCAAATAGGCCGGACATTACTGTTAAAAACCAGAAAGAGAAAACTTGTCTATTAATTGATATGGCTTGTCCAGCGGATTGTAACATAGCAACCAAGGAATTTGAAAACTGTGAAACTATAAAGACCTGGAAATTGAAAAAGAAAAAAAATGTGGAAATTAAAAACAAGAATCGTGCCAGTGATAGTAGGTGCACTTGGAATGATAAAAAATGGAACAAAACAACACATTGAAAGAACCCCTGGAAACCGCAGCTTAAGAGATATACAAAAAATTGTCTTATTAAGTACAGCCCACACACTAAGTAAGGAGAACTTTGTCTATGTAACGCTAGGGATGATAGGGGAGATAGAAAAACATGAAATGGAGCCATAACAACACGCCACAACCTGCCTTAGGTCTTTCCGTAGACTTGGTTGGTAGTGCGACCATAGCACAAATCGAAATATGATGAAAAATGACATAATAATAATAAACATGCCTTAAAGAAATACAAAAGTTGTACTCACATATACATCGCATATATTACGAAGAGTTTTAAAATGTGTGTTGTCATAGTTTGTTTTTTGTTTTTTTATAAAAAAGATCAGTGAAAAATGCCATGAAGCAATGTGTATACAATATAAATCAAACGAAATAATAATAATAATAATAATAATAATAATAATAATAATAATGCAAGAGAGTTTTTATCGCAATAATTATTGAAACTCTGGGAATTATACGAAAATCCCTAACAAAAGACTTGTAGCAATATATAAATACATCAAGACAAGCCTGCGTTACACTTCAATAAAGTAAACATTTTACAGAATTAAAATTGCCAATGTTTTCAGTATATTAACCATACCTTTATCTTTAACAATACTAAACATAGTGTTTCGGTCAGGAGGGATTTGAATAATATAAACTTTGTTATGTGAATATTTATAAGGCGTATCACGTTACGTCGCCTTTGTTCAGACTAACAAAACCACATTACAAATATTTATTTTATGTTCTGCTTTGAATCAGACGCACAATTCCTACAAATAATACTTTCAAAAATCAATGACATTTATGCAATTTCGGTATGTAATATAAACATTATAAATATCTAACAGTGGTGTCAGTTATTATGTATAAACTAAAGACTCCATTAAATGAACAAATGTACTTGAGTTTGAAGTTAGTTTTATCTATGGCGTCTTTGTGTGAGGACATGAAAGATAAAAAGAGATCCAACCTCCTCTTATTGATACATGAATAAGTGTTTATACATGAAAGGCATTTCTTTAGAAGATTAAATATCAATGATTCCACAATAAATCTGGAAATATTTTAAAATAAAAAGTACTGGACTGTTACGTGATAGTTGTCCTTCTCTATGGCAGAGAATGCTTGAGAATCTCGTCAAAGATGAAGAGAAAACTCGGAGAAATAGAAATGTGGTTCTACAGAAGGATGCTTGGGATGCCATGGACCGAATATGTGAGCAACGACAAAGTTTTAGAGAAAATGGAAACGAAAAAGAAAGTTATGCTCCGTGAGCATAAGTTTCTTCAGCTGTCTATTCCTGAAGTTTCTGGGACGCATAAAGAGGAAGGAGGGCTTGAAGAATTTGATACTCACAAGGAGGATAGAGGTAAAGAGAGACAGGGGAAAATAGCGTGTGACATACTTGATGCGCTTAAGCAAATAGATGGAAGAGCAATGAAGAAATAGCAAAACAAAAAGTGTTAAGAGCTTTAATGAACAGGAAGATGTGGATGGCAGTCATCGCTTACGTCCTAAAGGGACAGGGCATATAAAAGAAGAAAGAAGAAGAATATTACATAAAAACTGTCTTTTAATCGTCTTAGAGACACTTTTGTGCCTTTTATCAGTATGGCTGATGCTAACCACCACCAGATTAACTAAATATACCTTCTTGGTTTTACGTTTTCCGCTGATATGAATTCGAACGTTTATAACGAGTCTATTGCTAAGTCTACAGTTAAGAAAGTTGGTTCAATGTGAAGTCCTAGACAATTTTCTTACCCGAAATTTTCTTGCACCTATTCGTTCGTGAATTAAATATTGTTGCTGTATCTGATTTCGTGCTGATAGTATGAACCTAGAAACTCTTGACAAAATCCAAAGAAGAATCGGCCATATTATCGATCCTGATCTGGCATCTCGAGTTGAATCACTTCGCCATTGCAGTAACGTAGCTTTCCCGTGCCTTTTTTATAAATATTTTCATGGCAATTGTTCTAAGATGTTTTATTTTTCGGTGCTGTGACTTCATGAATTTAAGCATAGCGCTAGATTGGCAGATAGGTCCCATCATTTTAATGTTGAAATTGGTAATCGTAAGTTCTGTTCTTTTAAAAAAATATATTTTCTCTCGCATTCCTCTCCTATGAAACATTGTTTCGGCTTCTTACTTTCCTTTCAACTACAATTTGCTAATATTTAAATGCAACCTCATTTGTCGTCTTCGGTCTCCTTAAATCCTGTTTTTGTTTTGTTCTTTCTCTTCAGTAACGTTTTCCTTATATTTCTTGCGCCTTAGTGTTTTTATCGCCTTGATTGAGGTGAAACAAAAACAGAATAAAGGGAGAGAGAGAAAGAAAGCGAGAATAAACAGTCGATTTATTTTATCTTCTGCATAGTCTCTTATCTTTTTCACTAGGTATGCAAAGGCGTTTGACAAAATACGCCACAAAGAATTGATGGAGATGCTCGGCAGCCTTGACATATTTGGGAAAGACTTGAGAGTAATCAAGAATCTTTACTGTCAGCAAACTGCTTGTATACGGACTGGTAATGAATTCAGCAGATATACAGAGATAGAAAGGGGCGTAAGACAAGGATGTGTCTTTTCACCGGATCTGTTCAACTTGTACAGCGAGACTATTTTGAGGACCCTAGAAATATGCCTGTATTCATAATCGGAGGCCACAAT
Source organism: Ascarosepion bandense (assembly GCA_037127315.1). Classification (NCBI taxonomy): domain Eukaryota; kingdom Metazoa; phylum Mollusca; class Cephalopoda; order Sepiida; family Sepiidae; genus Ascarosepion; species Ascarosepion bandense. The sequence continues at coordinate 1,636,720 of JBBBDQ010001470.1, forward strand.
TTAAACAACTTAAGGTACGCAGATGATACAGCACTGATAGCAGACACAGAAAGGAAACTACAAGACTTTTACAGAAGGTAGCCGAAGAGAGTAATAAGAAAGGACTACAAATAAACTGCAAGAAAACCGAATGCACGGTCATCAGTAAAAAGGGCAGCCCAATATGCCAAATACAGGTCGGGGATACTAGAATCATGCAGGTATAAAAAGTTAAATACCTGGGAAGTGTTATAACAGAAGACGGAAAGTGCGACACAGAGATCCGAAGGCGAATTGGCATGGCGAAGGAAGCATTCCAGAAGTTGAGTAAAGTATTAAGATACAGGACAATTTCACTAGAAACAAAGAGAAGAGTACTCGATTGCGATGTGTTGTCAGTTCTTCAATATGGCAATGAATGCTGGACAATATCATCAATGATGAAGGAAAAACTGGAAGCAACTGAAATGTGGTTCTACAGAAGGATGCTGCGGATAACATGGATCAAGAATGTGAGCAATGATGAGGTCCTAGAAATGATGGAAGCAAAAAGAAAACTAATACTGAGCATCAGGAAGAGAGAGGAATTAATTGATTTTCTAAGTACCGCTTAGATGTGGTACAAGGCCGAAAGTATGGGGTACCCAGTGAGGATCGAACTAACTACTCAATTGTAATAGATTCTAGACAAACTTGCTAACCATTACACTACATCAAAATGCTCATTTGTCTGAGCGTAGCTTAGATGTGGCACAAAGCTGAAAGTATGGGGCACCCAGTGAGGATCAAACTCACTACTCAATTGTAATGATTATAGCGTGACAAGGTTGCTAACCGTAATGGTTACTTTTTTTCAAAAAGATGAAGCTGCTAATTTCTGTGCAAAAATAGTAGCACTAAAGACATCGAATTTGGAATTGTCACATTTCTTTTTCCATTCTTTTTCGTTAATTTTTTTTTTCCCTCGTAAAGAACGCTGCACATTTTTGTCACTTTAAAAATTGAAAGAACTAATAATTCGAAAAATTTAATGTCAGTTCCTCTCTTGAATTGTTGAGTAAAAAAATACCTAAATTTAATTTTAGCCAGTTGTAATTATTTACGAACCGACACTCCATCCATGTCTATTGAACAGGTTAAGAGGCTCATCCCTTGTTTCCTGTTTAGGATTTGGTTTCCGGCTTTCTCTTTTCCAATCTTCTCACTTTGTTTTTTTTTATTTTTATTTTTTTTCAATTGGAGTAGATAGATCTATCGCCCGGTTCACACTCCACCCACGTCTATTGAACAGGTTAAGAGGCTCATCCCTTGTTCCCTGTTTAGGATTTGGTTTCCGGCTTTCTCTTTTCCAATCTTCTCACTTTGTTTTTTTTTTTTTTTTTTTTTTTTTCAATTGGAGTAGATAGATCTATCGCCCGGTTCACACTCCACCCATGTCTATTGAACAGGTTAAGAGGCTCATCCCTTGTTCCCTGTTTAGGATGTGGTTTCCGGCTTTCTCTTTTCCAATCTTTTCACTCTTACGTAGCCCCCTGCACATCAGTGGCGTTACCGCCTTGCTCGGGGTGATACGATACAAAAAAAAAAAAGAAAAAAAAAAGATTAATCATGAACACAGTGTTCTAAGTGTTAGTAAAGAAATCATTTAGAAAAGAACTTAACGTTTTCATCTAGCTAATCCAACAGTAAAATAATGGAACTTAGTCGCCAGTTTAATAGTAGACTTAAATACAAAACAGGAAAGCTCATAGCAACAGTTGTCAAGAAAATATTTACAGAAAAGCCAGCGGTACGCCACGTTACGGCGATGGGTGAGTGACTTAAGTTGAGATGCCAAATCAGGATCCATTATAATACAGACCTTTATTTGAATTTTGTCAAGAATTTTGAGATATATTGTAGGAACACCAGACCAAATATGGCTGCAATATTCAATGCACGGACAAACTGTACATTTAGAATTATTATTTGGCTTGCGAGTTAATATATATTGTATTAACAATTTCGTTGGTACCTATATAAATTATATAACAGTACAACTTGTTCTACAATTTAACCTATAGCGTGGAGTGAAGAGGGGAGGTGAAGAAATGAATTTATAATTTTCTCAAGGGTATTTGCGCGTATGTGATTGTAACTGTAATTCGAACTGTTGTAGTTAAGGAAAATGATATCTATATCAACAATACGCAAGCAAACTGTCGCAAATTGAACTAGTAGAACTATATAATTTCACACGAGATAAGAAATATACCTAACTTTCTGTATATCAATCATAAAGATCATCGAAATTTAACCAATATGAATGAAAGAAAGAAAGAAAGAAAGAAAGAAAGAAAAACGCCTTTTTTAACACAGGATACTCACAAAATTAGTAAGTTTCAATACATTTACATAAGTAAATGAAAATAATTTTTTTGTCATTTATGCTTCATATGTGCGTCGTGGTACAGTGGATATTGGCTCGGAACGAGGAGCCGAGTTCGAATTCCAGTTGAATCCATTGTATTCACTTACGCGCAAATACCCTTGGGGAAAGTATTAATCCGTCTCTTCCTTCCAGTTATGGGTTAAATAGCAGGACAGATTGGGTTCTATAGCCTCGGTCGGCAACCAGTCTACCGCAGAAAGCAATGGCAACCTATTGCGGGATAATCTTCTGCCCAGTCAGTCATGTCTCTTTCGAGACATGATCGCCCAAGCGTGTATCACGTAAGGCACTTAACTTACTGACTGAATTACTAGCAGACAGTATAGTCGTATATATTGATTTTCTAATCGCCGCTTAGATGTGGCACAAGACCTAAAGTATGGGGTACACAGTGAGGATCAAATTCACTAGTCAGTTGTAATAATCCTCGGTTTGACACTCCACCCACGTCTGTTGAACAGGTGTAGAGGCTCATCCCTTGTTCCTTGTTTAGGATGTGGTTTCCGGCTTTCTCTTTTCCAATCTTTTCGCTCTTACCTGGCCCCCTGCACATCAGTGGCGTTACCGCATTGCTCGGGGTGATACGATTAAAAAAAAAAAAAAAGGTTCATGCGAGACAAACTTGCTAACCATTACACCACATCAGGGTGCCTGGATATAATTGGAGTAGATAGACTAAACTATCGCCCGGTTCACACTCCACCCTCATCTATTGAACAGGTGAAGAGGCTCATCCCTTGTTTCCTGTTTAGGATGCGGTTTCCGGTTTTCTCTTTTCCAATCTTTTCACTCTTTTCCTTTATTTTTTTTTTTTCAATTGGAGTAGATAGACTAAACTATCGCCCGGTTCACACTCCACCCTCATCTATTGAACAGGTGAAGAGGCTCATCCCTTGTTTCCTGTTTAGGATGCGGTTTCCGGTTTTCTCTTTTCCAATCTTTTCACTCTTTTCCTTTATTATTCTTTTTTTTTCAATTGGAGTAGATAGACTAAACTATCGCCCGGTTCACACTCCACCCACATCTATTGAACAGGTGAAGAGGCTCATCCCTTGTTTCCTGTTTAGGATGTGGTTTCCGGCTTTCTCTTTTCCATTCTTTTTACCCTTACGTAGCCCCCTGCGCATCAGTGGCGTTACCGCCTTGCTCGGGGTGATATGATTAAAAAAAAAAATAATCGTATTTTAGTTTACAGTGCGAGCACAAATATATAATGCAAGGGAAACAACTCTTTCTAAAATAATTGTTTTTGCGTGGCTGATTTCTAAGCTTTTGATTCAAAAAATTCTGCAATAATTACTTGGCATAAGTTAAATCCTTTATAATGACTGTGTGTAGACCGAATAAATAAACATTAATCAACCAATGAAATTTGGTAAATTGGAAATGAATAAGAAAACATTAAAACATTAATCAATGAAATTTGGAATCAAGTTTTCGAAGATAGATCTGTTGGTTATAACCGGACTCGAAACCCTAGCGATACCCGCCCCCATACACACTCAATAAGATGAAACACAAAATAAGAGGTCAATTAAACAGGAGTACAGGGTTATATAAAGAAATTATTTGTTCAACACGCCAAAAAATTCGAAAGAAATCTTCAGAAATGGAGATATTCCACCGATGCTGTTCCCAACTGCCAATGCGACCAATTATAAACTATAGGGCATAGTTTGCTCCAGTTTTTAAGACCGATGCACTCTTAACGATCTTGAAACCTTAACACCCCAGGCAAAGCTCTGTGTGCAACACTCAATGAGTGTACTGTTACCGACTCGATAATAATAAGAAAAACCCAGTGCGTCTTATATTCTGAAAAATATGGCGTTTTCAAGCATACAATGCAAAATAAATTATGAAAAATTTAAAGATGTGAATAACTATTTTATAGTTTAAAAGTTGCTTCGTTCTAGTTTCTAATTTGTGCTCAGATAATTTTTCTTAATTTTCACAGTCCCATCGCAACATTATTTTAAAATCCTGGATTAATCTTCATTGAAAGTGACCTTCAGCAACCTCAATGGGACCAAGAATGACGCTCTTCAAAACAAGAAATTCACTAGGACATTCGAATATCTTTACATTGTTCTGAACAAACTATTTACGCGTTACTGTATGCTTTGGACCTTTATCTTGTTGAAAAATTCAAACCTCTTCAAGATTCTACTGCACTAAAGAGAAAAAAATTAACCCAAGAATATTCCAATAATCACTTCATTCATAGTTCCTTCGGTGATAGGAAAATCCTTCTTTTCACCGACAGGGAAACATATCGAAAGCATGATACAACCATTACTGTGCTATCTTGAGGGATTTTTTTTCAGTCATAAGCGCATTTTTCTATAAACATTATAAGTTCGGTTGTGGCCCAAAAGTTTAATTTTCATTTTGACTGCAATAATTATGAGTCTTCTCTCAATGTTTGCAAGCGAACCTAATATGAATTTACCCGTCACTGTTCTATGAGAATCTGTTTTCCGTGGGATTCACGACTTTAACTACCTTCTGTGCCGTTCATTAAAAATGGTGGTGAATACGAAATAAAAAACGACTCTCTTTTTTTCACTGTTTTCAAATGTGCGTGCTGCTTTCTTAATCTCTCCTTCTTCATCTTCACCTACTCACCCCCCCCCCCCAAAAAAAAAAAGAAAAAAAAGAGAGGAAAAACGAAGTCATTACTACTGTTAATGCACACTGTAAAACATTATCTTATCCTTTTCTGCACAAATAACATTTCCCTAAAAAGAAAAAAAAGAGATCTCTGAATTCCTTAAACTCTTTATGAATTCAAACATACGCACCGTAATGGGGGCACTAGAGGGTGTCGTCAGTGATGTCATCGCGAGGATCACTAGGGGGTTTCGGGTCTTTCGACATCATACCCACTTTCACCGCGCCGACCCGACCAGAGATGATCAGTTTCTGGCCCACCCTCGATAAGCGCTTTCAGACATTGGAAAATTACGTTTAGGCCCGGTATAAAACCCTGCAAATGCTTCCGATTGGCGACAGTCAGAGCCACTTTACAATATTCTTAGAATATTTCCACTGTTTAATAATTTCATACATACAAATTGGATGTTATTTTGTTCGATAAATAAATGTTCACTTATTTATACAAATGAGACAGCTTTATCTTTTCAACCTTCTGATAATTACAAATTGTGGGAACTTCGGTAATGCTTGGTACAAAGCTAATTTTATAAAAATAATAGAGATCCCTTACATGATAATCATGTTAATTAATAACCTATGTTCCAGATGCATTTAATTAATCTTTGCTTAGCTTTCGAGTTAGCTTCGACATGTTTTTTAGTATTTTTCGAGTTGATCGTGAATAAATATTTCGTAGATTGCTAGTTCGAAGACAATTTTCGGTGGTACCCAAATTCTTTAACTAAAAGATCCATTGGTGCTGACAGATTACATTTTGTTTGGTTGAGAATTTCTTTAACTATCGCTATATTGCAGATGTTTTTTCTTTTACGCTACTCTATCGATGTTTTCATGGTAAGCGTTCCGACGAGCTACATTTCTTGGTTCCACCAACCCTGACCTTTGCAATGGGAACCTGCCATGTTGCGTACAGAAGTATAAATAATTCTGATTCCCTTCGTATTCCATTAGAAAGAAGTAAATTCTACTTAGGCAGTTTCTGCTTTGTGGAACAGACACTTGCCAGGATATTTTCCCGATTTAGCAATATTTGACTTTTCATATCAAGGCTCAATCGTTATCTTTCCTACATAAATTCAGGAAATGCAGTTCTTGCATTTTCTTACAGCCACATACCTCCATACAATAACACCCGACTTTGAGTTGCTCTTGACCCTTGTACTGGGTGAACATTAGTATAAAAAAGAGGACTAAGAGGGATAGAAACTGTAAAAACAGGAAAAAAATTGAATAAAAAACGTAAAAAGGATCTTTGTCCGTCATATTCAATGAAAACATATATAAGAGAAATATATATATATATATATATATATATATATATATATATAATTGGAGTAGATAGACTAAACTATCGCCCGGTTCACACTCCACCCACGTCTATTGAACAGGTGTAGAGGCTCATCCCTTGTACCCTGTTTAGGATGTGGTTTCCGGTTTTCTCTTTTCCAATCTTTTCACTTTTCTTTTTTTTTTTCTCAATTGGAGTAGATAGACTAAACTATCGCCCGGTTCACACTCCACCCACGTCTATTGAACAGGTGTAGAGGCTTGTTCCCTGTTTAGGATGTGGTTTCCGGCTTTCTCTCTTCTAATCTTTTCACTCTTACGTAGCCTCCGGCAAAATCAGTGGCGTTACCGCCTTGCTCGGGGTGATATGATTAAAAAAAAAAAAACAATATATATATATATATATATATATCAGCATGCGGTGTAGATATAGAAGAATCCAATGAAGTATCCTGTACAAACAGTGGGAGGATAACTCTCTAAGAGAGCTCAAAATATATATGTATATAAATACATATAGATCAAATATAAGAAAAAATTTAGGCTGATGATGGGTCGCCTGAAATAGACCATTCCCTTCGATTTATCATGAAATAACGTGTCTGCCTTAATTTTTCTTATATATATATATATATATATATATATATATATATATTGAAATTATTTGTTTGAACATCATTTTTAATCGATACTCGTATTTAAGTAGATATTCTGTTTTTAATCAAACAGTATATTTATTTCTAGCGGCCTGATTATTTACGATAAATTTTGTTACGAAATTTTGTTTTAATATATCTGTTGTTAAACCATTTTGTTAATCTTCGGGATTTTCCGTAATATATATATATATATATATATATATATATATATAGTGATAATACATCAATGCTCCGATGAACTTGGCTCACCGGTGCTCCTATGTATAAATTTACTCGAGCTACTAGATTAGCAACTAGGTCCCACCCTTTTACAGTGAAACCAATAAAATGTTACCGCAACTTCTACTCCTTTAGCTTCTTTTCTCGCGCTTCCATCATGTGGAATTCCCTTCCGTATACTTGCTTCCCCGACAGCTACAATCTTTAAGAATTTAAATGTAAGGTCAATAGTCATCTCCTATCTCAATGACTCGCATCCTTTCTCTCATGCTCTTTAATCACACGTATTCTCATCCTTCTCTTCCCCACTTCCTAGCACCCCCTATACCCTGTCCCTCTTTCTCATCACTTTCCTCTTATGTAACCCCTTGCGCACCAGTGGTAGTAAAGCTGCCTTACTTGGGGCAAAATGATTAAAATATATAAATAAAAAATACACGTTGTTCTGAAAAGTTCTCGACTAGACCAAAAAGCCTTATAAAAATTATGTCATCACATTTTTTGGAAGTGGAGTCGGGATTTAAACTTTTTGGCATATAATGCAATTTAGTCACTTTTCTGTTAAATATATTTGCCACGCTAAATATAACGGATATGAAAGAATTAACACGTGAATCCGCCTTGACTTCGAAGTTGTTGTAAGTAAAGCAACTGGCACAGTAATTACGCTAGCATTCTACTAATTGAACAGACTGTTAAAGTAACTTACAAATTCTAAATCTAGTAAAGAGAGCACGTACTATAGTATTTTTTCGGGTACTGTGTTAGTTTTAATAATAACCTTCTTTCAATCATTTAGTTTTTACAAAAAATTTTACAAAAAATTTATATTGCAACAATAATTACTATGCAAGGGAAGTAACTACATTTATTTTATATAAAGTTATTTCCCTTGTATAGACATTTTTTTTTTGAGTGTGAGAATTCATTTTAGATTGTTGCGTTAAAGTAAAATTTTATACTGCTAAGAAATATGCTTATATACTGCCAGTAAACAATTTTCCCCAAACTAAATTGCTTGCAAGAAATAATCTTAAACTTGTAAATAAAAACAATTGAATAAGACTCTGAGTATAAAATTATTTTTAAATTAGAAAATACCGCCTTCGTCAGTTAGCTGTCAAATTAAATTTCAGTGCATAGGATGATGTTAAAAGGGCTCAAACTTAATAAAAACAAAGTTTTATCATCAAAATGTTTATGCTATTATTAAGAGGAAAGAACAAATTTTGTTGTCGTTATTTAAAAAAAATAATCCTTTCTAACACATTCGAAATTTCAGTTAAAATTTCTTTTTTGCTTTTCGTCTGCGATTCACGATATCTTTTACGTAATGTTACTACTAAGGAAAACCTAAAAACCTCTTGTGATTTAACGGGTTTAATTTCAAAACTAAAAGCCGTTTAAAAAAAGTTATATGTTTTGTTCTTTTGTATCTAAAAGAAAATAACGTAAATTATGCGAGCACCAATTTCCAAAAATAAGTTTTTATTGAATTGTTTTAGCAAGATGCGAGCTGAACTTTCCATATGTTCACACTCGTTATTTACTACAATGTCTTTTTATATCTAAAATTTCTTCTTATAATTGTAAAAAAAATGGACCAAATTAAAAAGAATGCATGCGATATCTAAAAGGTGATATGAAACTCCAATTATTTCTCTAATGTTTTTTTTTTTTTTAATAGAATAACTTATTCATTATTTAAATACTAAATAAGTCCTGAAGATTTCGTTTGAATCGGAAAATTCCCTGATTTTGGCAAATACTTTTAAAACAGACGGCGTCAATTTTTTTTACTGTCATTGGTGAAAAGGTATTCACTTTGGTGGTACCTAAAATAGTTATTTGAATTCTTTTTATTTTTTTTTATTGTGACTTATATGCATAAGAATTGATGTTTAAATATCAGCAGGTCGTGCCTAAAGGTATTTGTTCTTATATGCAAGATATTTTGTTAATATACAGGAAAAGGCGTAAGTTATACTTAGTAGCAAAAGCAATAATAATAATAACAAAACAATGAGTATAATTTCAACAAGTTATAAAAATGTAGTCGAGAATAAAGAAAAGAAAATTCTATGAAACCTTAGAATGCAAAACAGATCACGCATTTGATGCCAGAATCCGAATTTAGTTATTGTAAAATAAAATGAAGATATATCAAGACGTATCGATGTTCCAGTTGGCCGTAGAATGAATATTCGGACGAGCAAGCTCGGATATCCACGAGTCTATCACTCCAACCATCACGGTCCTGCAGTAACGTCGGAAAGTCGTTAGGGAGGCATTCTGTGTCATAGCATCTGGTCAATGTAGATTGCTGTGCGACCAATCCGCCTTGCTCCATGGCAAGAGCAGTCGATCACTTGTAAGTTCTTGTTTTCTCGCCAGCAGTGTACTGCAGAGCGAATACCTCGTTCGCGTAAGGTTGTAGAAATATCAGGGATGGGTCCATAGAGCTGTGATGTCCACATACAATGAGTCTAAGAGAGATTTAAAAACTTGAAAAGTATCAAGGGCTTACGAGAAAAGTAAAATAGTTGTGGAAAATGGAAGCGATAACTATACCCATTATTCGGAACAAAACCAAAGAGTATTGTAAAGCAATTGGCAGAGTTAGAAATTCGACAAAGAGACGAAAACATTCGAACGACATTGTATTAAAATCATCTCAAAAAACCAAAAATCAAAAAAACAAAAAAAACAAAACAAAGACAAAAAAACAGAATGATGGGGCACTGAAGAAAACTGCTGTCATTTGGTTTCAAGTTATCAATGGTGTGAAAACTGAAAGACTTTAATAATAATAATAATAATAATAATAATAATAATAATAATAATAATAATAATACCTTTTTTGTGCTGATTTTATCAAAACATGTTAACATGTCGCACACATGTTGCTGTACCAAGCCTATGCCAAGTATACCCCTATGACACCAAGTGACAGGATAGACTATGTTCATTTGTACTCCAGCGTCCCTTTGCTGGCGTGATATCCCAACCCAAACCCCCAAAACTGACATAATTTAAAATGTGAATATCTGGATTACTACAAGTTCTATGTAAACAAAATTAAATAGGTTTCGTGTTGAACAATAAAATATTTATTTATCAAAATTCGAACAATATATTCAAAAGGTACGCAGATTTTATAACCGATTTCACAAAACTTCACAAACGCTCAATATATGCAGCGCCTGTGAAATGACACACGTCAAGTCGGTAGCCCAGCTCCTGCCAAACACGCTAATATTTTCCAGCTCATCAGTGATTCTCTAATCCAGTTCCTCTAGGCTTGTAGGAAGAAGGGGGATATAGACATGTCCTTTCACATAGCCCCATATAAAACTCAAAAGATTAAAGTGGTGGCAATTTCAACAGCAGCTTGTCATTATTACTGGCACCCCCGATTCACGTTCCTGGTAGATTCTCATTGCGATAACTTTACAAAGTCAATGTTAGTTTTTACATGTCTTGATAAAATTTGAGGCCATTTGACAAGAATTGGTAATAATAATAATAATAATAATAATAATAATAATAATAAATAAATAAATAAATGTGCTAAAGCTACAGTTTTACGAGGATCACTACAGCAAACATCCTCAATTAGCTTAGACCCTGCTGTAACAATAAAAGACTTAGAGCAAGAAGAAGCTTATAAGTACCTAGGTGTAAATGAGAGTGAAAACATTCACTATAAAAAAAAATGAAAGAAATAGTATGTAAAGAGTACTATAGAAGGCTACGGCTGATATTAAAAACTGAATTGAATTCTCAGAACAGAATTAAGGCCATTGATAACCTTGCCATCACAGCTTGAACTGGACTCTAAACGACATCAGGCAGATGGATTCTAAAACAAGAAAGCTTCTTTCTAAACATAAGATGCATCACCCAAAGGCTGATGTAGACCGTCTATACATACCCCGTAAAGAAGGAGAAAGAGGTCTTATTCAGCTAGAATTGTCATAAAAGACAACAACTATTGGCTTACTAACATACATAGAAACAACAAAGAACTGGATGATACAATTAGTCAAACAACATGAAAACAGAAAGAAAAAAATATTCAATAATAAAAGAAGGCAGTAAATACAAACAAGATTTACATTTAGTAGAGTCTGTACAAAAGCAAATCAGAAGCCAAGAACCAACTATTGCGGAAAAATATGAAAAAGAAAGCCAAGGATAAAGCTCTTGAACAAGATGAAACAACACTGGCAAGACAAACCGCTACATGGCCAATATCCAGAACGGGCTAATAAATCCACTGTTGATAAAGTTAATACTCATCAATGATTACGTGCATCTGGATTAAAGTCTGAGACTGAAGGCTTTATTATTGCAGCGCAAGACCAAAGTCTTTTCACTAGGAACTTTCAGGGAAATATTATACTTAATAATGTGGATCCAAAATGCAGGTTCTGTGATAAATACCAAGAAACAATAAACCATGTAATCTCAGGATATTCTGTACTTGCCCCAAATGAATATAAAAATCGTCACGATAGAGTGGGGCAATATTTACACTGGACAATGTGCAAACATTATGGAAAATATGTAAACAAACACTGGTATGAACATCACCCAGCACCGGTTACAGAAATAAAAGATGTCACCATTCTATGGGATTACACCATCTACACAAACAGAAAAATTGAAGCAAATAGGCCGGACAGTATTGTTAAAAACCAGAAAGAAAAAAACTTGCTTATTAATTGATATGGTTTTTCCAGTGGAGCAAGGAATTAGAAAAACTGTCAAAATATAAAACCTGGATAATGAAATTGAAAAATAATGTGGAAATTGAAATCAAGAATCGTGCCAGTGATAGTAGGTGCACTTGGAATGATAAAAAATGGAACAAAACAACACGTTGAAAGAATCCCAGGAAACCCCAGTATAAGAGATATACAAAAAATTGTTTTGTTGAGTACAGCCCACACACTAAGGAGAACTTTGTCTGTGTAACGCTAGAGATGATAGGGGAGATAGAAAACACATGAAATGGAGTCATAACAACACACCCCTACCTGCCTTAGGTCTTTCTGCAGACTTGGTAGAAAGTGCGCCCATAGCAGAAATCGATTTATAATGAAAAATGACATAATAATAACACGATTTCCTATTCCAAATCGATCATGTCAATAAATATAAAAGTCTATCCCAAAGAAACTGAAAATATTTAAAAAATACCAGGATCTCGCTAAGGAACTGAAGACGCTATGCGTGTGTGTTCCTTTGTGGGAAATATACGTTCTTTACACATTTTGGTATGACTAATTAATAAAACCAAACAAATTTATTAATAACAACAAAAGTGCCCAGCGTAACAAACTAAATCATTTGTCTATTATAAGAATGTCTTTCGCATGATTATAAAAAATATCTACATTGGTCTTACTATTATTACTCATTTACGCAGACTTACTTGTCACTTGTTGGATCCAATTCTATAAGTTACCATTAAAATCAATATAATTTAATAAGTTCTCATTTTCTTACTTAATATAATCAGGTGTCAGTTAGTTAAGTGCCATACGTGAAACACGCTTGGGCGATCATGTCTTTTTCGAGACATGACTGACTGGGCAGAAGATTATCCCGGAGTAGGTTACCATTGCTTTCTGTGGTAGACCTGTTGCCGACTAAGGCTATAGAACACAATGTGTCCTGCTATTTAACCCATAACTGGAGGGAAGAGACGGATTAATACCTTTCCCAAGGGTATTTGCGCGTAAGTGAATACAATGGATTCAACTGGAATTCGAACTCGGCTCCCCGGTTTCTCGTTCCGAGCCGATATCCACTGTACCACAAGGCACATCCCTAACAGGTGTATTAGTATATATTACACACATATTTATTGAGAAAATAAACTTCAATACTTGAAGGCGCTAGTTTAAAGAAAAGCATAAATTCAATAAAATGTATTTTTAGTGTTCGAAACAGCATTTCAAACAATTCATATATGTAACTTTGTGTGTAGGTGTGTGTGCGTGCGTGTACACGCCACTGTGTGTATGTCTGTGTGCGTGTGTCTGCTCGCATGAAAATTAGTTAAACGTATAACACCAAAGAGATGCCGTTTTATTGTATCTGTCCGTACGCCCACTCGAACGGATAATGGCACATGTTCGTGGTTAACGTTAGAACCCCACGTGTACATGGGATTGGTGACAAAAACATACTCACCTCCCTAGGTATTTCCCCTTTGGCATGCCTCAGGCATCAACAATTGAGCCTGAGTCTTCTCCTCTTCGTGTAATGCGAGAGGTAAAGCGTGGGAGGATGAACCCCTGCAGGTCAGCATAAAACAAACACAAATGAATGCAAACGACAAACAAGTTTATCGCGTAATATTTGAAGCAGAAATATTTGTTCCATTAATAACAAAGCCGCAGATTCATTCTTGTTCGAAGATAGATGCGTTAAACTGCGCGTACGAAAATTAAATTACAAAATTAAAAATTACCTTAAAAATTCTTCTAATTCTTCTTTCTTTCTCTTCTCTGATCATTAAGTGAAAAATTATAAACAGAATAAAAGTGATCCCGAGCAATATTTCAGTTAACAACTTAAAAAGCATAAATCAAAGAGTAAACTAAACAGCTCTTTACTCCTCTAGTCTTTACTCCTCTACATTTCTTGTAATTAAAAAGGACCTGCTGCAATATTTCCAACTAGCAGTATAGCTCGGCGTTGCTCGGGTGTAATGAAAGCTTTAAAACTAATCCATGGTCCTGGAGCTCAGACTCTTTGGACGTTGGCACGAAAGACTAAAAAGCAAGAGTTGTTTCCAGTTAAAGCGAAACCGTAGACTGAAAGAAAAATGAATGGATGTAAGTCAAATTTTGATTTCCTGGTATCGATATCAAATAAGTTTTTTTTCGTCGTAAACTGAATTTTGAAGGCTAAATAAGTCCTCTGAGTAAATGGTATCATGGCTGAGACTAAGAACTACAATTATACCTACTTAGAGTCAAACCTGAAGCAAAAACTAAAATAAAAGGTTTGAAAAAAATACAGACATACAGACAGATAAACAGACACACACACAAACATCTTGCCTTTTATATATATATATATATTATCGATTTTCTGCACTATTGTAAGAACTGCAGCCTTGAAACTTTTGAATATCGTTTCTTATGTTTTTGTCTATGAGTGTATCAAATTTGATTAAAATCGGATCACTCCTTCTATAACCCGATTTTTTCGATATTTATCGATTTTCGATATTTATCGGGTGTACCTCGACACAAAACCTAGCTAAAAAAACTCGCAAACGCATATAGTACAACTGTGTAAATTTTCAAGAAAATCAGTTCAGCCGTTTCGGAGTCTATAGGTAACGGACAGACACACAGACAAAGTTCCATTTATAAATAAATTTAGATATCGTCTATCGTCTAAAAAGAACAATTTTTAATGTCATGTCTCTTTGGAATATAAACGATAATAGCTTTCCACAGAGTCCTTTCCTTTATTATCAGTGAATTGCCATAACTTCTGAGGAAAGATAGTGCAGTGATTTCCCCACAGTTTGGAATTCAGAAATTTTCTTCTCGTAGACGGACCACCACTTAAGGCTAGAGAGTCCAGTCTACCCCACTATTTAACTCATAGTTGGAGATAAAGCTGGATCTATGACTTTCTCAAATGTATTATTGGGAAAGTGAATGTAATAGACTAAGTTGAAAGTTTTATTTAGTCCACCGATTCCAATTTCGATGGACGCTATCCGTCCACCCCTCAATAAGGTTGAAATTATTTCTCTTAATCTCATCGCTTCCAGTTGATTATAGGCCACCGACGACCCCTTGCCATTGGGCTGGTTTGTTGTTGTCGGTGCTTTTGTAACTTGACTTTTTTACAGGTAGGGATGTTGACTCCATGCAAACTCCTTTTATATTCCGGGCTAGGTGGTCACCTTTGGCCTGGTTTTGAATTCAGATTTTTTCCTTTCTAGACCGGTTGCCACCGAAGGTTACAGAACTTAGTCTGCCCTGCCATTTGCCGGTGAGCGTGAGAATAAATTGATTTATACTTTTTGTGTTTTATAAAGAATGTAAAATTTGATACCCACAGGACAGATTGCAGGTAAGAGGAAAATAACACATAACCTACCTAGCGAGCTTATGAAAATAGGTGACATAACAGGGTTTAAGAGAGACAGCAAAAAGAAAAATTTAAAATCTACAAAGGATAGGAAATTATGGAGAGATATGATCGACGACGTCATAACGGGACACAGCACATAAGAAAAGAAGACTGTTTCCAATGAAATCAAAGGCAGTAATCAATCCGGAACTGGTCAATCGAAAGAGTTCCATAAGTACAACAGCAGATCTGACGTCTTTTTGCAGATCTGGCAGATATAAGTGCAACTTGGCTAGGTGGTTTACAATACACACCGGACTCTCCTGATTTTGCACCTCCTGATTTTTTACTTATTTGGATTCTTACAAAATTCTTATAATATGAAGAACTTTAATTCTCTGTAAAAAAACACTTTGACCCATTCATCCATCAAAAAGATGCCAAGTTCTCAGAGAACGAAATCATGATGCTACCTCAATGGCGATTTAGTTTAGCAGCATGGGTGATTTAATGCCAAAATGTTAAACGTAATTGTATGCCTTCAACTACAGATAATATGTATTATTGGTCTTTTTTTTAAATATAAAAATGTATTGTTGTTTTTTTTTTTAATATAAAAATATAATTGTTTACATTGTTCGGACTGTTGTCCCCGCCTTTGTAACCATATTTACTATATTTCAGGCTTTGTACGCTCCGACAAATTTCAGATGTTTGGAATTTCAAACTGAAGCCTTTATTTCGTTCCCAGGAGTAGAATGTTCTAGTTCCATGAGTCATGCTTAATCCAGATGTCTTAGTATCAGTTATTTACCTTTAAGCCGATCAGAAGCCCTGCTGCCGGATGCTTTTTATCGTCATCCCTAGAATTACTGCCTCAAAGATAAATAGTAACAAATTAATAATGTTAAACTGAATAAAAATCGATTGCTCTCTGTCAGGTATTTACTCCCTCTGCCCATCACCCCGGCACGGTGGCAGAATGTGACACAAAGTTCAGTTTAATATTGGCCATCCAAAAAAAATTGGATCGCCATTTCGACCACTATCACACTGGCATCGTTATAAACAAACAATAACTCTTTAGTGAAATGATTGACGTGTTACCGCAGGGATAGAATCCCCTGTGTCAAGCTTCTCTCATTGTTTAGTTAGAAAGATAGCTACATTTTTATTTCCGAAGCCTGGGAAAAAAGAGGAAATGTCTCCACCTTCCGACGGTAGTAGCATTGACACAAATTTCATGTTACGCTGGCATCGGTATACACCAGTCTTTCGTGAAATGTGGAGGTAGTGCAACAAAGTTAGAATCCTCAGTACTAGGCTCCCTCCATAAGTTAGCGAGGAGAACAGATACTGCAGTTTAATCTCGACCTGAAGGACGCATATGAATTCATAGACGAACATACACACACGCGCGCACGCATCTACTCGAACACAGATAAACGCATACAAATATACACATACATACTCACATACGTTCTCAGAAACAGACACGCATATTGAGGCATAAGCATACATGCAATACGTGTGTGTGTGTGTGTGTGTGTGTGTGTGTGTGTGTGTGTGTGTGTGTGTGTGTGTGTGTAAGTATCGAGAGAGTAAAAGCAATGAGTGCCATACTCACACAAAGTAATCGGATAAAAATAAACCATTGCCGTCAAGTGTTTTTTCCTTCAAAGCAAATTAAGGAAATTTTAATCATAGAAATACGAACGGAGGTTCGGCCCATACAAGTACCAATGTAAAAATAGGATTGGATCGTAACTCGTCTATTTTACGTGGTAATCAAATGCAAAAATCTTGGTTATCACGAGTCAACTCTTATTTCATTTCACGAATTTCCTGTTTGTCATTCATAAAGATGACTTCATATGTTGTTATTTCGCTCATCGTGTCAATACAGACATCAATATTTATACTCTATAACCACCCTGTTTCCGATATTGAATCTTCTTGACCCATAAATATAAAAATTTGAAATAATCATATATATTTTAAACATTGTTTCGGAAAAGAAAATGTTTAGTCAGTCTATTTCTGGAGAAAAACGTTTTTATTTAAACAAGTTTTTAAATAAAATGTCTTTTAGAAAAACGTTTTTAGAATATTGTGGCAATACCTCTACAGTAGAGGGTTACGTTAGGAAGCAGTTTATATGGATAGGAAAGGCAGGTAACGGTTAACCTTTTACTTGAACAGATTAAGATTCTAGCATTGATATTCTAAGTGCAGCTTAGATGTGGTACAAAGTATGAGGTACCCAGTGAGGATCGAACTCACTACTCAGTTGTAATAGGTTCGAGCGAGATAAATTTACTATTACATCACGTCGAGGTGCCCAGGCTAAGATTGTAGTGATCGAAGTCGGTACCATAGAGCAGCCGTTCGCATGATGAGGATGTTCGGATGGAATACGGAGCGAATGTGGGTGGTTTGCTATAATGTAAGCTGTATGGTAAGTGTTAGCAGTGAAGGTTAAGCCTGCCGGAACTGAGGAATATAGCTGTTCCGATCACTTTCCGTAAAAGTAGCGATAGAACAGCGATAGGTTCAGATTAAAAGCAGTATTTTACACATGTAGATGACGAATATCAGGATTTTTTAAAAATCACTTCACCCTAAGCAAGTCAATAATACCACTAACACGTAAGAGACTACTGGTACTAAAACTGAATGTAAAGACTTTAGAAGGAACCGGAAACCCAATCCTAAACAGGAAACAAGAGATAAACCTCTACTCCTGCTCAAAAGACAGGAGCGAAGTGTAAACTAGGCGATAGGCGAACCTATCTACTCCTATAGCGAGAAAAAATAGTAAATGAAACGTCAGTGTTCATATAGAGATTTTAGAATCATAAAGTTGAAGTAAACTTTAGAAGGAACCGAAAACTCGATCTTAAACAAGAAAAATGGGATAAACATCTACTCCTGTTCAAAAGATCAAGGAGTGCAAATCGGGCGATAGTTGAGCTTATAAGCTCCTATAATGGATGACAATTTCAACAAGGTGATATTTTATAATTTTGTTTTTATATAACTGGGTAAGAAGGGGAAAATACACTAGTATACATGCAAAAGAAAGAAGGTATTTGAAGTTAGGCGTTATGTGGGTGATACACATGTGTGCGTGTGCGTGCGTGTATGTGTGTGTGAGAGAGAGAGAGAGAGAGAGAGAGAGATAGAAAATGTTCAGTTACTAAGATATATTTCCTTTCCCCTAAATAGCTGAATATTTTCGAAAGGGTACTTGACAGGGTCTTCGAACGACTTCTTGTTATCCCCACCGGTGAAGCTATGTGAGGATAACCCACAAATTTTTAAGTAAAAATTTTTTCCTTTTTTTAACAAAGTGCTCAATATCAAGAAAGAGAGCGTTAATAATATAAAACAAAAAAGTTAACAAATTATACTTCCGTCTTCATGATTTGCAGATAGAATCCACTCATCGGATAGCGTTTTGATGTAATGGATATCGGCTTAAAAGGAGAAATCAGAGAGCTAAGTTCGAATTTCAGTCGAATTCATTACATTCATTTACGCACAAATACCCTTGGGAAAGGTATTAATCTATCTCCTCCAGCTACGGGTTAAATAGCCAGACAGATTGTGTTTTATAGCCTTGGTTGGCAACTAGTCTACCGCAGAAAGAAATGGCAACCTACTGCAGAAAAAAGTTATATGTTATATGTTAAGTTATATGTCTAAATAGCCTGGCTGTCCCTTTCTGAGAACTGAGTTGCTTCACCCTCCTAGAATGAAAATGACGAGACAGTCCCGTATGTTTAAAAAATAAATATCCACTTCAAGGACTTTGCAATACAAAAGAAGTAATTTACAAGACAAAAGTACATGACTTAAATGGCCAAGATAAAATATATTTGGAATCAACCAAAGACACCTTTAAGACCAGGTGGTTCAATCACAAGTCTACATTCAAAATAGAAAACTTAAAAAGCTGTACAAAATTGGCTAGCCACGTGTGAAAATTGAAATGAAAATATAGAAAAAACCCAGACATAATAAAAAAAAAAACCCAGCCAAGTGGCAAAATATGACGGTGGCAAAATATGTAGACTGTGCCAGGAAGAAATTTAGAGATTATGCTATTCCCAAACAAAAATGAACTATTGAATGAAAGAACAGAAATTATGACTAAGTGTAACCAAAATAAAAAATACCTATTAGGTTCATACAACTATGGTTGAAAACGTTATAATTTCATGCAATTTTAAAAATTGCGAGTTCAAAAATTCTCTGCCACGTGAGTGTTAAAAAAACCACCGTTACGTGAGCGTTCTTAATAAAAAAAATGCGGTAAACGGTAAAATCAGTTATTGAAAATTGCCTGAAAACACCACTCATGGTAGAAACCAGGGTCGCGTAATAACTCGTTTACAAATGGAAAATATTCAAAAAGTTGTACAATATAATTGTATTGAACACTTTTTAATACAAATGTACACTGGTCTAATTTTATTATGACCAAACACTAAGTAATTAAACAAACAATCAATCAATCAAGCAATCAATCAATCAATCAATATATATATATATATATATATATATATATATATATATGAAAGATTAAATAAATTACAAACATTATGTCTGATTATTTTTAATAAAATCCGTTCATACTCACGAATAAACTGTAACTTTTAAAGTTGATTTTATTTTCCATTTCTCAAATTCCAAAGTACTCTCAATCTCCTTCAAAAATCATCTTCAGGGGTGCAACAAAAAATAACTAGAAGACTGTGATGTTATATATTATTGTAATCTTTTCTTTAATCTTTTAAATAAAACAGTTGACAGTTATGCTAAGCGTTCATTATAACGTGAAAATTATCCACCATGGAATTTATTTATGTTGTAATGTCATGGTCATTGACGTATTAAAGAAGAAAGGAAGGAGATTAAAATTACTTTGGAACTTGACAAATGGAAAATAAAATCAACTTTAAAAGCTACTGCGCCTTTCTCACAACTTCCAATTATAATACACGAAAGGTAACTCGTGAGGATGAATGGATTTTATTAAAAAAAGCAAGCATATTATTTGCAGTTTATTTAATCTGACATGCCTAAATGCACATACACGCGAGCGCACACGCACACACATATATACACGCATATATATAGACACACACATATACAAAAATCGCGTGATTATAAAAAACTTCAAGTCGCAGATACTGTAAAAAATAAGTAAACAAATATTATTTTATATTGCATATTGCTCTTTATTTTATGTTTTACATTGAACGTTACGCACACACTGCGTTAATAACATTTGCGCCTTTCACGTTTTTATTATCATAAACTAATATATATATATACACACAAAATATCTTATTGCTTAAACGTTATTTTTAAAGGATACCCATATTTGTATAGATCTTTTTGTTTATTAACCAGTATATTTATTGGCGAAACATGCATATGTTTCAAATAAATTTTCTCGAATATTCAGGACGGTAGATAGAAATAAATGACTAAATATACTGTTTAATAAATAAATAAATAAATAAAAACACAGCATGTATTCAAATATGGGTATCCATGAAAAATAACATTTAAGCAAAAAAATTAAAATATGGCGGATTAATAAATGAAAAATCAATGAATTCCTATATATATATTGTCCTTTTAAAGATATACCCTAGCTGAAATTTTGACACTTGCGCGTGCCGCGCGCGCACACACACACACACACACAAATACATATATATAAATATATATATATGTATATATATATATATATATATATATATATATATATATATATATATATACCTTATGTAAAAAGACAGAAATAAAGTTGGAAATTTAGAGATGAAAAAATAACATGTGACCACTCAAAAGTTTAGCTTGAAAGACTGAAGGAGATTATGTTCCTAATTTTTCAAGATGACTCGTTTCTATTCATACTTTCTATTTCTCATCATGAAATTTTTGAGTTGTCCTTATGATTCGCACAAGTCTGCCGAAGAAGTTTATGCCTTTTCATTATGAAACAGATAGAAAACAGAATTTTAAAAATTCTTATGATTCCAGTTTTTTATAGTCAACAGGGTGACATCCTCAAATGTGTCTGTGGCTTTTGACAAAAGTACAAAACTCACAGGTGCTCTGCTGAAGAGACAAAACTGACAGCAATCTGAAGAGTGATCAATGCCTTTTGTATTTCTTCAAATGTTATGTGCCCCCACCCACCGCCCAATGATCATGTCACTAGCGTAATTGTCGTGAAATGGCGATAATATTATTACAAATACCGTTCATCTTCTTTTCTCTCTAAATAATAATTTTTAGAAGCTTGATAAAATATATATATATATATATATATATATATATATATAAAATTTTATTTTTCAAAAATCGTTAAAAGATGAATAGATTTGTTTTGTTGTATTTTTTTATTATATTATCAACCATTTGAAGTGTATTTAAATTGTAAGAAATTTTGGGGGATATAAAGATTTACTGATACAAATCCTACTAATTAAAAGAGGTGGATTCAAGGGCATTTGCGCGTAAGTGAAAATAACGAGCCCGACTGGAATTGGAACACGCTCCCAATTTTTAATCTTGATCCGTTATCCATTACACCACCCGCACACCCAAGTTTTCAACATCTGGTATTCCCAAGCGGTCACTCATTTAGGCACTGACCAGGCTGGACGTTGCTTAACTTTGGTAATCGTACGAGAACCGGTGTTTCCACGAGATATATTAAAAATATATAATCAAACTGTTTCAGCTTAGATTCTTCTTCTCCCGTGTGCCGTCACCCTTCAGAACGTAGGTGATCGTAGCCCTCCACATTTCTCTATTTCTTGTTGCTTTTAATACACTTTCTACCGTTATTCTACTCAATTCCCGCACCACCATCCATCTGCTCCATCTGTCGTGCGCTACTTTCCCTTGTCGCTCTTCACCTCTATCCGTCCCTTGAGCAACATGTTCTCCAAGCCCTCTTTCCTCATTCAGTCAGTCAGTTAAGTGCCATACGTGATACACGCTTGGGCGATCATATCTCGAAAGAGACATGACTGACTGGGCAGAAGATTATCCCGCAGTAGGTTGCCATTGCTTTCTGTGGTAGATTGGTTGCCAGCCAAGGCTACAGAACCCAATCTATCCTGTTATTTAACCCGTAACTGGAAGGAAGAGACGGATTAATACCTTTCCCAAGGGTATTTGCGCGTAAGTGCATGCAATGAATTCAGCTGGAATTCGAACTCGGTTCCCCGATTTCTCGTTTCGAGCCGATATCCAATGCACCACAACGCACATACATGTCTTTTCCTGATGTTAAGTATCAGTTGCCTTTTAGTGTCCATCCTCTCCAAAACCTCGTCATTGCTCGCGTGCTCTGTCCATAGTATCCTCAGCATTCTTCTGTAGAACCACATCTCAGCTATTTCAAGTCTTTCGTTCATCTTTGATGAGATTGTTCACCAGTCACTGCTATATTGAAGGACAGAGATCACATAACAATCCAGTAATCTCTTCTTTGTTTCCACTGAGAATTTCCTATCTCTTAACAGTCTACTGAGCATCTGGAATGCATCTTTGGCCATGCCAATGCGCCTTCAGATCTCCGTATCGCACTTTCCGTCCTCTGTGAGAACACTTCGCAACTTAGATTACGTTATGCAATAATGAGAAGAAAAAAAAAACAGATTTAAAACAAGTTAAAAAAGAAATAATAATTTTTATGCAACGTCTTTCAATATAAGATGTTTGTTAATAAATTCAATTGAACTATTCAACCTCCTGATAAACGGATAACCTCTGCAAAACTTCTGCGAAGCCAGGAAGATAAGTTTGGAACATAGTCATGTGTTAAAATGATTGATATCTGGGATAAAGCATATATAAACATAAAATCAGGACGATTGCGTTTAAGCATGAAACAGACTCGCCGCTATCTGGTGACCTCAATGTCCACTGATATTTATATATATATATATATATATATATATATATATATATATATATACACGAAAAAAAATTGACGAGCCGTTGTGCGAAACCGCGGTAGGTCTTGGCGATCTTGCGATTTTTTTTCGTATATATATATATATATATATATATATATATTTCTTAATACTTATCTATGACCGACAAAAACTTGCCTGATGTAATGCTCCTGATCCTGAGTGATAGCTGATTGTAGACAAGGATTGATTCGTATATTTCCCAAAGGTATTTGCGCCTAAGTAGATATAACGAACCCAACTGAAATTTAAACTCGGTTCTCCGAGTTTAAATTTCGAGTTGTTACCCATTTCACCACCCGCACACACAAACTTTCAGCAAAGTAGTGACCCATCTAAGACCTGATCAGGTTATCTTCTTTGATCGTACGAGAACTGGTACTTGTTTTAAGTATGCTTATAATCCCATCAACAGTACATCGGCCTCATATAAATAAATTGTATATTCACCTTTAGGAATGGGCTGATGGCGTAAAAAATATCGGCGCAGAAAGTAGAATCGTCGTGCCGAGTTCAAATTATGTTAGTTAGGCGCCAGAAAAATTGAAATTTTACTCGCCAAGTAATCTAAGGTTACCAGAAAACACTTGCAAAAAATTGAAATTTTACTCGCCAGGTAATGTAAGGTTACCAGAAAACAGTTGCAAAAATTGAAATTTTACTCGCCAAGTAATGTAAGGTTACCAGAAAACACTTGCGAAAAACT
Source organism: Ascarosepion bandense (assembly GCA_037127315.1). NCBI lineage: Eukaryota > Metazoa > Mollusca > Cephalopoda > Sepiida > Sepiidae > Ascarosepion > Ascarosepion bandense. Next base: position 1,660,801 of record JBBBDQ010001470.1, read on the forward strand.
GAAATTTTACTCGCCAAGTAATGTAAGGTTACCAGAAAACACTTGCAAAAAATTGAAATTTTACTCGCAAAAACAACAAAAATTATTGCTCAAAATAAAGACCATCATTTTCCCAGACTTTCTGCCATCGAGCTTCAAGCTTTCGGATCTGGTCAAAGTATCATTCAGCCGGCTTCGAATCAAAGAATTCTTGACACGCTTCCTCGACTTCATCAAACAAGTCGAATCGGCGGCCCTTCAGAAAGTTTTGCATTGAGCGGAAAAGGCCGTAATCTGATGGAGCACAGTCAGGACTGTAGGCTGGATGTGGCAGAACCTCAACGCCGTCCAGCACTTCAAACTTGTCTTTGGTCTTCCTGGCGGTGTGTGGCTTGGCATTGTCCTGCTGCATCAAAGCGCGCTTTCGGTTGATCAGAGCCGGGTACTTTTGTTTCAACTTTTCGTAGACCCGCTCAAGTTGCTGACAGTAAAGTTCAGCATTGATGGCACGACCATTCGGTACCAACTCAAAATGCACGATTCCTTCAAAGTTCCACCAAACGCACAACATGACTTTCTTACTGAATCGATCTTTTTTTTGAACTGACGGCGTCTTTTGCCCTTTTTAAACTCATCGCTTGTCTCGATTGTGCTGGACCAGATAGACCCATTTCGCAAGTGTTTACGATCTTTGGGACAATCTCATATTTCTTTCGGCATTAGACTGGTTGCAAACCAAAGCTATAGAGCCCAATCTGTCCTGCTGTTCAACCCGTGGTGAGAGAGAAGGGATGGATTAATATGTGAATGCAACGAATTCGACTGGAATTAGAACTCGGTTCTCCGATTTCTCATTCTGAGCCGATATACATTACAGCACAACGAACATACTTCTGCATAAAAGAAAAAAAATGAATCTGCCTCTAATCCCTTCAGTTATGGGTTAAATAAAAATAGGAAAACTCTAAATTTTCTATTGAGGAGAAGGCAACGATATGAAACTCTTCTAGTATCTTTCGCAAGAATAAACAACGATTCATAGACAGTAAAACGATCGGTGAAGTGTAATGATCACTTCTATCCTGAGAAGACATGATATATTTTTTAAAATCAAACTTGGGCGTTGAGCCTGTATTCCAGCATGCATATTTTTGATTGCGTATTAAGCAAAAGTAATAAGAAGTTCTTTTTCTTCCGTTTTAAGTGTATCTAACTTGATGGATGCAAGCAAATTAGAATTCAGTACATGAATAAGCTAAGCAAGACTTTTTTTGTTTACAGAGGAGTATTTACAGTAGACAGATAAAATTCTTAGTTTAAGTAATGGTCTCCATAAAGTGTATTAAACCTACTTGTTAGTTTTTCTGAAAACTAAATATGACAGCTAGAAGGAACACCCAAGACGATTATAGTTTTGAAAATGTCTAGCAGAAGATATTAAAAATACTACTTAACAATTAACAGACTATTTAGAGACAGAGATTTGAAGACAAAAATGTATCTAAGATTTGACTGCGGGAGTGATCGCCTTTAAGTTATAAGTGAGCTAAGGGTAGGACTAAAAAAATTTAAAAAGTTAGGATGAGTGCATAAACTGTAACAATATCTGCAATATTATCAATCCTGACCTGGCATCTCAGCTTCAGTCATTTTCTCCCGCGATAGCGTAGCTTTCCTGTACCTTCTCTATAAATATTTTCATGACAATTGTTTTAATAAGT
>JBBBDQ010001470.1:1667500-1883369 GCA_037127315.1 Ascarosepion bandense
GAAATCGGGGAGCCGAGTTCGAATTCCAGTTGAATATTTTGCATTCACTTACGCGAAAATACCCATTGGGAAAGGTATTAATCCGTCGCTTCCTTCCAGCTATGGTTTAAATAACAGGGCAGATTTGGTTCTATAGCCTTGGCTGGCGACCTGTCTACCGCAGAAAGTAATGACAACCTACTGCGGGATAATCTTCTGTCCAATCAGTCTTTCGAGACATGATCGCCCAAGCGTGTATCACGGATGGAATTTAACTGACTGAAACCTTGAATGGCAAAAGTTGCACCGAGAACATGACCCAAATAATAAAAAAGCACAACAAGAAAACAATCAACAACCTTAAACCTTAAACCGACATGTAACTACAGAATAAAAAACGAATGTACATTAAAAGGCAATTGTTTGCAGAACAATGTAATATACCAAATGACTATAAAATCAGCAGATAGCGAAGAGAAACTATATATAGAAATAACAGAAGGACATTGAAAACGAAGAAATTATACACATAACATCCTTTACTAATATTAAATTCCGAAATTTTCAAATCATATCTGGGAGATTAAAAACAAAAACAAATTACAGCAAAAATATGAAAATAAGGAAAAGAACTTCAGCGTACAACAATCAATCCAAAAACTGTAAACTCTGCCCGAAGGAAAAAATAACGCTTATTACCTTCCTAGAACAAAACGAACCGCTAAATAAACGATCAGAACTCATATTAAAATGCGGACACGAAAACAAATTTTGAGTAAGCTACTTAAAAATCAAAAACTAAAAACGAACAAGAATAAACGAAAATAAATAAATAAAATAAAATAAATAAACAAAAGCAAGTAAAATAAATCAAAACAAACAAATAAGTGAATAAACCAAGTAAATAATAAACAAGTTGACAAACTACGTCCTCCAAAATAACCGTCTGAATAATACAATAGACTACCCACAATGCAATATACTACCCACAATGCAATATACTACCCACAATGCAATATACTACCCACAATGCAATATACTACGCACAATGACCTGTATATATAAAAAGTCGAGGAAAAATACAACTCACATGGCCTGGTCATTGCGCTTAGCATGAAACAGACTGTCGCTTCTGGGTGGTAGCTTCAATGACCACTTATATATATATATATATATATATATATATATATATATATATATATATATATGCCCACTTATATATATATATATATATATATATATATATAATGCTCTCTGTAAAATAATAGTGCGTGCGTGAATACATGTGTCTTGGCAAATAAACAGCAATGAATTTAATAACAAAAAGATTAAGAGTGAGAGTTAGGGTTTGTGTTGGTTCTCCATTTGGTCAATATAAGTACACATCCTGTTCATTAATTGCTAAATCCTGTCAAAATAAATAAATAAATAAATAAATAAACAAAAAATTAAAAAAAACTAAGTTGCTTCAAACATCTTTGCAATTAATTCTCTTAGTCCATATCTTGGCAAAAACCACAAGTTCAAAACATCACCTATCACGACTGAAGTAGAGAGTTAAGAGATTTTCACGAAGTGGCGACAACGGCGTCTGTCGAAGAATTACAGGAGCCACAGTCCTCTTTAAGGAATACAAATGCAACAACATGCATTAAACAAACGTCTTTCTCACAAACACTTTCTTATGATGGGACTCATTTCCACCACGCATCCTGTGTATTATTTGATTTTTCCTGGACTAAAACCGCATAAATTTGTTCAGTATTTAATGAGCCTACGAATGCGCATGCGTAGATTGCCAACTGCATGTGTGTGCAAACATCAAGAGAATGTTGGAATGATGAAATTAAAATGGTTAATAATTATGTGGATGTCACTGGTAAAACAAGTTAAAAGTAACATATAATAGCCGGCTATTCATTTTCTAAGAATGCCTGTATATTCGGGCGGTTAGCCAATCCCTGTTGCAGACGCCTATTCAAGCATATTCATGTTTGTTCACCATTTTGATCAAGACCAGTACGTTCAAACCTTCGGTCACGATGCCTTGTGACTTGGTGATAGCACAATCATCAGCCGCGCATGAATATTTCCTCCCCATAAAAGTTCACTTAGATAAACTTGTGATATGGTGTTTAGGCTTGGTTTTTGGTGCTGCAAGCTTGGATGTATCAAGTGCATACTACAAACAGTTTGTAATATGCACCTGATGATTGCGTAGTGCATGAAACTCAGAGATGTACCACCGATGTAGGATATATATATAACGAAGATTAACGAAACTTGGTTATAAACAACCGACAATTTGAAATGATTTGTTTGAACATCATTTTTGATCGATACTCATATTTAAGTAGATATTCTGTTTTTTTTTTTTTAATTAAACAGTATTATATAATTATATCTACTGGCCTGATTATTTACGATAAATTTTTATTACGAAAATGTGTCATTCGGCAGGATTCGAACCTGCGACCCCTATTCACATAGGGGAAGCTACCATGTGATTTGGCACGTCTTAGACCTCTCGACCACGAATGACCATTAGTCTAAATGAGGTTTTAATCAAGCCTATATAACACAATTTTAGATTTATCGCAATAACCATATCTGCTCTGAAATGTATCGTAATGTCAACAAATGTAAACATGTTACGAAAATTAACAAAGATTAAAGAAACTTGGTTATAAACAACCGACAATTTGAAATGATTTGTAACCAAGTTTCTTTAATCTTCGTTAATTTCCGTAACATATATATATATATATGAAATTCAGTGTATGTCATTTATATATATATATGAAATTCTGAATTTAAGTATAAGTATCCTTTTTATGACCATTTTCTCTAAAAATTCGCCGTTTCTCGAACGTTCAGTTCATGTCACTCTCAGCATCCATTTGTAGAACCACATTTCTGTTGATTCAAGTCCCTTCATCTTTGAGATTTCCAGTTTTCACTGCCATATAGGAGGACTGAGATCATATGACAGTTCAGTAATCTACTTTGCTTGTTTAAATCCGAAAACATAAAATGTAGACATCTCTATAAGATATGAAACTCGCTCATAACCAAAGTATTCGGGTAGGCAGAAAAAGAACTTGGAAATTTCATATCTTAGGATATTGTCATTTAGAAAAATGATGAATTTAATTTTCACTATTTCATACAGGACTGATTACAATTCAAAATTTAAATATTCTTGACAATAAAAGTCAATATCGCAAAATTCTCGTAAAAGCGAATTCTGAGTTTTTACGGTTTTGGTTATACGCTTTTAAGACAACTGTTAAAATAAAATAATATTTCTTCTTCAGTAATTGGAGTAGATAGACTAAACTATCGCCCGGTTCACACTCCACCCACGTCTATTGAACAGGCGTAGAGGCTCATCCCTTGTTCCCTGTTTAGGATGTGGTTTCCGGCTTTCTCTTTTCCAATCTTTTCACTCCTTTACCCTTTTTTTTTCAATTGGAGTAGATACACTAACCTATCGCCCGGTTCACACTCCACCCACGTCTATTGAACAGGTGTAGAGGCTCATCCCTTGTTCCCTGTTTAGGATGTGATTTCCGGTTTTCTCTTTTCCAGTCTTTTCACTCTTACGTAGCCCCCTGCACATCAGTGGCGTTACTCCCTTACTCGGGGTGATATGATTAAAAAAAAATGTAAGCGGCAAATTTTTACGAACAAATATTCTCAACAAAGTGAGGATTTTCGTTAAGTATTTAACAAAAATCAGATCGGGACAAGATCTATGAGGCACGCTATAACTAATAAATAATTTTAACTGTTATTAACTGTAGGATTTTTTTTCCATTTTGAAATCGAATTATATGAACATTGTAAAATAAAAATGAAATCTTTTAAAAACTCATATAACCTGCAACTAGTAAGGCAAAATGATAGGAAAAATTGAAATGAAGCTGGCATATATAGATTCACAGAAGTCCCAACAAGAGATATTCTTCCCTAAAATAAGTCATTTAAACCTAATTCTGTCATACTGCTCTGCAGTTTCTTAAGGAACAATGGTTCGGTTCTTGTCAGAAATGTAATTTTTCTTCAGTAGACCCTCTTAATCTTGGTGGATTATTATTAATATATATATATATATATATATATATATATATATCGAGAGAGAGAGAGAGAGAGAGAGAGAGAGAGAGAGAGAGAGAGAAAGAGAGAGAGATTCGTGTAAAATCTTTTGTACAATAAAGACGGAAGCTGATGATGGTTCGCCTGAAATAGGCCCATACTTCCGATTTACCATGAAATAAGGTGTCTGCCTTAATTTTTCTTATATATATATATATATATATATATATATATATATATATATATAGTGTATCAAAATACTTTTACAAACTTTGGCGGCGAATTCCTGACACCAAAACAAGGTAAAATGTCTATATAAACATATTTAAAAAAGAGCTATCGTTGTACTTCAACACAGCAATCCATAACAAATGTTCAAAATATTCTCCTTTTGCTTCTGCACACGCATGCACCCGTCAGATCATTGACTGTCGGATCTTTTCAAATCCTCCCCATATGGCGTTGAATTGTTTCGAAGGCCCCAATGTCAGGTTGATGAGGCGTCTGTGCATTATTAATGTCTGCTGCATAAGTCAATTGTTTTAGGTGGCACCACAGATAAAAATTCAAACGATTGAGTTCGCTGGAAAGTGTTGGCCATGGAACAAGTCCTCTCCTACCCCATGGTAGATGACAGCCAGTGCATTTTTTTTTTTTTTTAATCATATCACCCCAAACAAGGCGAAAACACCACTGATGCGCAGGGGGCTACGTAAGAGTGAAAAGATTGGAAAAGAGAAAACCGGAAACCGCATCTTAAACAGGAAACAAGGGATGAGCCTCTTCACCTGTTCAATAGATGTGGGTGGAGTGTGAACCGGGCGATAGTTTAGTCTATCTACTCCAATTGAAAAAAAATAAAAATAAAAAAGGAAAAGAGTGAAAAGATTGGAAAAGAGAAAACCGGAAACCGCATCCTAAACAGGAAACAAGGGATGAGCCTCTTCACCTGTTCAATAGATGTGGGTGGAGTGTGAACCGGGCGATAGTTTAGTCTATCTACTCCAATTGAAAAAAAATAAAAATAAAAAAGGAAAAGAGTGAAAAGATTGGAAAAGAGAAAACCGGAAACCGCATCCTAAACAGGAAACAAGGGATGAGCCTCTTCACCTGTTCAATAGATGTGGGTGGAGTGTGAGCCGGGCGATAGTCTATCTACTCCACATAATAAACAAGATTGCGAACAATGTGATTAGATGTACTAGAGGCTCTTCATGCATGAGCCACATGTATCTTTGTATCAGCAGGGGTATATACTCTAGTGGGTCTGGAAGTGTTTTTGAAATAAAATTCCTGTAAACAACTACCGTAATGCATGCTGGGAGAACATATCAACCAACCAAACAGTCACCTTCAATTCCAGTCTCCACATTAATTGTAAACTGATGCTAGTGTTTAAGCTTGTATTGTACGATGGAGGTTCCGATCCATCCAAAATGTTCCATCTCTTCCAAATGTTGCTTCATCCGTGAACAAAACTGAAGAGACAAACAACAAATCGGCAATTTGTGCAATAAACCATCGGCAAAAGTTCCCCCCGTGAAAAGTGATCATAAATATTCATAAGTTTAACTGAAAATAGTAAATATTTAATTTTTTTTTCATAATAGCCAACAATCTTTCTTTATAGATATGTTATTTAAAATAAAATTCATTTCAACTCTTTATCTTGATAAAGTCTATCACGGGACGAAAGGCGTACGCGAGAAAAATATAGTTTCCCTCTTGTCTTCTTTATTTATTTTCATATATATATATATATATATATATATATATATATATATATATATATATATATATAATTTCTCACAACTGATTCAGTGGCTCGACGCTTAAAATCTTTTGTGGGAGGCATATTTTGCAGAACGGTGTATTTAAAATTGGGTAAAAAATGGTAAATAAGATAGTCTGCCTTGTGGATGGCTGAGTTGCGTATTTCCCCTTAACGCCAGCAATCAGTGTTCGAGCAAAGGTAAAAAAAAAAAAAGAAAAAAAAGGTATATTAGATGCTGATTTTTATGACTAGGCTTCATTATTTGAAGTTGCAATGTAAAATCTGTCTGTGCCTATTTATCCCCAGGTGAACTTTTGCCTTATTCAACTACACTTACCAAATGTTAGCAGAGTATATTGGAGTACTCACCTTAAATATATTCAAGCTTGAGGCTAGATTATTAAATGAGACTATGAAAATAGTCGTTTATTATAATTAAATACATCTGATAAATGTCTTGTTTATAAAGAAGTTCATTTATACGACATTCAATTGAAAAAAAATATCATATTGCAATTCTTGTTGATTTTCTGTTAGTTATAACAGAAAATATATATATATATATTAATAATAATAAGTTAGCATATCCGTTACGTTCTTTATTGTACAAAAGATTTTACACGAATCTCTCTCTCTTTCTCTCTCTCTCTCTCTCTCTATATATATATATATATATATATATATATATATATTAATAATAATAAGTTAGCATATCCGTTACGTTCTGCCATTATCTCAGATAAATAATAGATCATTCCACTTTGGATGTGAGGAAAAACAATAGAATATATATCAGAGACACTGTTTTGCTTTAGTGAGAAAATTAAATAATAAAAATAATAATTAGTTATTTGTAACCGTCACTTCTACTCTAATAGTTTCTTTTCTCGCACGTCCCACCTGTATAACTCTATTAAATTGATTTACTTCCCTGATAGCTACAATCTCCACAAATTTAAATGCAACGTCAATTGCCATCTTTTATCTTCTTGAATAGCATTCATCTTTTATCCTTTCTTCAATACACTCAGTACCCAGTCTTTTCTTTTCTATCACTGTAACACCCTGCATGCTAGTGGTGGCCCCACCTTGCTTATAGTGAAATGATAGAAACAAAAAGGAAGAAAATTGAGAAATAAAGATGAGGTCATAACGCTCTCATGCGTTTAACGTCTGCTTTATTGAAATGGAAAATTTCAAGAATTACTATTTGGATTACTCTTCACGTTCACGTTTAGTATTATAGGATTATGGATGAAGGCTAAGTACAAGTACTGTTAGTCTATGACTTCTGGCTACTAAATAACTAAATTTCGTATAGAAGACTTATGAGATATTTTTAATTATTACTTGTGAGGATAAGGAAGATGCTAATGTAGCATTATATTGTATGAACCTCTTTCTTTCAGTTTGTTTTCCTACCTTCTTTTCACGATTCTTCCTTCTAATTTTGCTCCGGTTTTGTCTTTCTTTTCTCTCAAACTCGCCCACCATTTTATGTCTATACCCACACCCTCTTCATTTTATCTCTTCTTTCTTCTTTGTTCTACTCGATTTACACAAAAATACGTTTACAGCGTTGTGGTACAGTGGATATGGGCTCGGAACGAGAAACCGAGGAGCCGAGTTCGAATTCCAGTTGAATCCATTGTATTCACTTACGCGCAAAGAAAGGTATTAATCCGTCTCTTCCCTCCAGTTATGGGCTAAATAGCAGGACAGATTGGATTCTATAGCCTTGGTCGGCAACCAGTCTACCGCAGAAAGCAATGGTAACCTACTCCGGGATAATCTTCTGCCCAGTCAGTCATGTCTCGAAAAAGACATGATCGCCCAAGCGTGTTTCACGTATGGCACTTAACTGACTGACTGACTGTCTATCGCTGTGAGTGCCCGATGGTTTGCAGGAAAAAAAAAAATTAGCCGATTCCCTACAGGGACATTTCAGCGTGGTTTGCAGACTCTTGTTGCGCGTTCCTTTCTCTGGATGGTGTTCATTGAAAAGAACCATAAGTGTCTTAATGTGATACGAATAAACAAAAACAATAAACAAAAATAATAAGCAGAAATAATTAGCAAAAATAATCCTACTGGAAAACTATTATTGAGAATATTTACATTTTTCGAGTGTGCGTAGTGGTGTAATGAATATAGGCACAGAATGAGAAATCGGAGAGCCGGGTTCGAATTCCAGTCGATTGTGGTTCAGTGGATATCGGCTCGGAACGAGAAATCGGGGAGCCGAGTTAAAATTCCAGTTGAATTCATTGCATTCACTTACACGCAAATACCCTCGGGAAAGTTATTAATCCGTCTCTTCCTTCCAGTTATAGGTTAAATAACAGGACAGATTGGGTTCTATAACCTTGGCTGGCAACCAATCTACCGCAGAAAGCAATGGCAACCTACTGCGGGATAATCTTCTGCCCAGTCAGTCATGTCTCTTTCGAGACATGATCGCTCAAGCGTGTTTCATGTATGGCGCTTAACTGACTGACTTACGCACAAATACCCTTGGGAAAGGTACTAATCCATTTCTTCTCACTCCAGCTATAGGTTGAATAGCAAGACACATTAGGTTCCATTGCCTTGTTTGGCAACCGGTCTGCCGTAGAAAGTAATGGCAACCTACTGTGGAAAGTTTATGCATATCCTCGTTGATAATACATACATAATAGCATCATCTCCATGCAAAAGAAGATTAAAAATAATGGGGTTATTACTAATAAGAAAGAAAAATTCTACACTTAATAAGATCATTTACGAACACGATAACAATGCGCTTACTGTGTTCAGAACTTAACATACACAAGACTCTATATGCATAAACTTTCCACATGTTTATTTATAAGTAAAACAATATTAATTCTTGATAATGGCTAAAGGTAGGGTCGGAAGCGCTTGAAAGTACAAAAGCCTTAGACAATTCTTATATAATTTGAGTTCCAAAAAGAAAAAAAGTTATACGAACAAATGGAAAATTATATAAAAAAGTTAATGATGTTACCTTGTCTGTTATTTTCAATGAAACCTGTATAATAGAGAGATTGTTTCCCAAATACACAATATATATATATATATATATATATATATATATATATAAGCACCAGATGATTGCTGAAAATGCAAGAAAATCCGGGTCGTGCGTAAAACGTAGGATAATATGTATATTTATCAATATATTTTACTGCTTTGTTATACAGCATTGAGGATTGTTCTATTCACACCCTATTAATATTTATGTATTGATGTGTATATACGCGTATACACACACATATATACTTATTTACCTCCTTACCTATATATATATATATATATATATATATATATATATATATATATGTCTTCAGGATTGAACATTGCATTCAAGCATACCAGCCAGCCAGTTGTGCTTGATGTTGATCTCAGTGTCCATTTTTATATCTGCATACGGTCTACCTCTTATATTGTTCGCTTTGTCCATAAATACACCATAACATAAAACTCTATTTTTATCATATATATATATATATATATATATATATATATATATATATATATATATATATATATATATATATAGTCATTCGCAGACAGATCTTTTTCGCTGTATCACAGCTCATCAGTACGGTTAGACCCCGATTGCTTTTAACCCAGGATTGAAACCCGACCGAGGTGGCGTCAGTCGCTGATTCTACCTCTGGGCTGTGGGCGCTCGGTAGAAGAAAGCAGACTTTTTAGCATGTATATTATCATTATACACGCCCAATAGCCAGAGTGCTCTAATTGAATGAGCGATGCATACATGCCAGGGTAGCTACTGTTTTTCAAAGTCTACCATTCTTCCAGAATATGTGTGTGTGTGTGTGTGTGTGTGTGTGACGGTAAGATTTTAGTGTGACCCAAAAAAACCTTTCCTACCAAAAAATTGTGTATGATCGGGGCAAGTTTCCAACATCTATTATTTGCTTTGATAAAGATTTTCAAGGATCGAAACAATGGCATAAATGTTTTCTCTCCTGTCATTTCTTTTATTATTATGGTCTTTGTAGATATATTTATTTATAGATTAATTTTTATACATCTTCCATGTGGTGCAGTGGATATCGGCTCGGAACGAGAAATCGTAGGGCCAAGTTCGATTTCCAGTTGCATTCCCTTACCCGCAAATACCCTTGGGAAAGGTATAAATCTATCTCTTCTCCCTCTAGCTATAGATTAAATAGCAGGAAAGATTGGGTTCTATAGCTTTGGTTGATAACCAGTCTACCGTAGAAAATAATGGGAATCTACTGCGAGAAAATCTTCTGTCCAGTCAGTCATGTCTCTTTCGTTACATGATCGCCCAAGCGTGTATCACGTATGGCACCGAACAGAAAAGCAATCTGAATAAAGTTCGTTTTTATTCATTGTTCACAGTTCCATGGATCAACATACTAATTGGTATATTCAAGCATGTTAATCAAGATGCTTCAAGTGCTTTTAAGAAAAACATGCATTGCTATCGTTTTCCCAAACGTTGATGGTTGTTTTTGGTTACATTTTGAAAAGTTTTTTTTTATCTTTCTCATTTTTAGTGTATTTAATTTGCTGGTTTTAATTCCGATGCTCTTACTGTATGCATGTGTTCATGCATACAACGTTACATCTCTGCGGTTTCATGTGTTTGTAATAGTTGTAGCATTAACGTAGATGCTTTTTCAGCTGCTGACATTTGCTAGAAAAGTAATCATCTCTGTTATCGGGTTTGTTAGGCTCTGCGGATTAAAACATTGCAGGCGAGGGATGCAGAAAATCTTGTTTCCCCCCAAAAAACTTTTAGATTCAAATGTTTATCCTTGGATAAAAATGTAAATTATATCAGGGCAGTAGTTATGTCTTGTAAAATATTTTTACCCCGAGAAAAAGATGGGCATTCGTGCGAGCTTATGAACGCGTGCATGTGTGTGGGCGTGCGGGAACATGTGAGCATATGTGTCTATACATATGTGTGCGTGTGTACGCATGCTTGTATGCGTATATGCATGTAGGTAAGCGCGTGTGTGCGTGTGTGTGTATGTGTGTGCATGTCCGGACATGTGTGATGGTTCGTGTGGCTGTATGTTTGAATGGTGTGCTAAGCGTAAGGACACCTAGTGTGGGTTTTTTCAGTCATAATTGACCAAGCAAAAGAAGATTACTGACCATTACGCCACCTCGTGGTGCCCAAATGATATTCTAAGCATGTTTAGATGTGGCACAAGGCCGAAAGCGTGGAGCACCCAGTGAGTATAGAACTCTGTACTCAGTCGTAATTAATTTAGTGAGACAATCTTGATGACCGTTACATCACATCAGACCTTTTTCTAAGTGTAGCTTAGGTGTGGTACAAGGCTGAAAGTGTGGAGCACAGAGGGAAGGTCGAATTCACTATTCAGTCCTAACTGATCTAGCTAACCATTACATAAAATCGAAATGCATTTTTTTTAAGAGTAATTTAGATGTAGCACAAGACCGAACGTGTGGGACACCCATCAAGGATCGAACTTACGAGTTGGAAATGATCTAGCGAGGCAAACTTGCTAACCGTAAACACCACGTCGAAGTGACCCGCGTATGCTTGTATGTATGCATGCACGTGTATGCTTGTGTGTATGTATGCGTGTGTTTGTCTGTGACCACGTGTATGTGCGTGTGTGTATGTACGCGCGTATGCGTGTATATCTGTATGCATGTGAGTTTGTGTTTGTGCGTGGGCACGAGTGAACATGACAGTCTGTGGGCGTATCTCTCAATGTGTGCGTGTGTTTGTGTGTAAGCATGTGTGTCTGCTTGCGTGCACACGCACGTGTTTGTATGTGTGCATGTTCTCGTGTGCGTGTATTCGTCGAAAGAATTAAGTCAAAATATCATATAAAATAGACAAAGAGACAAAAAATCCTTTCCGGTTTCAAAAAGTCACTGGTTTTTATTCGTTGTCCCCCAAAATGAAAAAAATGTATCTGGCAACTAGATTCCGTTTAAAACATCACTCAAAATAACCCCGTTAAAAAAAAAAAATATATGCATCACGCTAATTTATGTCTTAATAGGCTTGCCTTTGCTCGAGGAAGAGTTCGCAGTCATTCATATTAGATTCAATTTTCATTCAATATATATATATATATATATATATATATATATATATATATTTTTTTTTTTTTTTTTAATCATATCGCCCCAAGCAAGGCGGTAACGCCGCTGATGCGTAGGGGGCTACGTAAGAGTAAAAAGATTGGAAAAGAGAAAACCGGAAACCACATCCTAACCAGGGAACAAGGGATGAGCCTCTTCGCTTGTTCAATAGACGTGGGGGGAGTATGAACCGGGCGATAGTTTAGTCTATCTACTCCAATTGGAAAAGAAAAAAAAGAGTAAAAAGACTGGAAAAGAGAAAACCGGAAACCATATCCTAACCAGGGAACAAGGGATGAGCCTCTTCACCTGTTCAATAGACGTGGGTGGCGTATGAACCGGGCGATAGTTTAGTCAATACAGGTATACCTCGGGTTACGTCGTTTCGAGTTAAGTCGTTCTCGATTATGCGTCGTTTGTCAAAAATAAATAAATATATGGAAAATAAAAAATCAAGTCATTTTATTCGACCTTACGTCTATCCGCCACGTATCTTGAAGTCGTCATATCGCTGGAAAAGCGTTAAAAGCACATAAAATAATAATAAACAAGAATAAAAGTGTATAAAATAATATTAAAATACATACATTTGCACTATGTAAATATTGTTAAATTTAACATAAACTAGTTTATTTTCTACTATCGCAAAATAATTGTAATAAGGGTATTTGTCATACAAAATCATTCTATTTTATAATGTCTTAGAGTAGAGCTAACTGCACTTAAAAATAAAGAGTCCGTGATGTACTGTAAAGATCACCAAACTGTAAGCATCTACATATACAAGTATGTGCATACATGTATACGTAAATTTAGATTAATTTTTTCTGTACTAAAATTTGTTTGGATTCTTAAATTAGATTCTTATTAAAAATGCATTTATAAATAAAATACAGAACTTGGAATGTTTTAACCTAGAGACAATTAAATTCGACTTAAGTGGCCTCTTCTGGAAAAAAATTACCAACCTAAGGTATATATATATATATATATACATGTACATATACACGCAAGTACACGCACATATATAAATATTCTTCTGGTGTTAATAAAACAGTACTCGTTGTGATATAACAGAGCTATAAAGTATATATTAATAAATATACATATCATCTTATATATATCCAGCCAAACAAGGGGATAAAACTACTGACAGTGAAAATACAGGTAAAAACATTATTGAGAAGAGAGGACAATAAAAGAACAGGTTTCGAGAAGACAGAAAATGATAACGTTGCATTTAATTACTTGAATATTGTTGTTGACAGAAAAGCAAGAAGTAGGAAGAGTGCACCACAAGAACTACGAGAGAAGAAACTGCTTGCATAGAACTTACGGTTGCATCTGGAAATTTTAACAGTAAAATTATGAGACTTAGCAGTTAGTCTAGTCAGTCACTTAAGTGCCATAAGTGAAACATGCTTGGGCGATCATGTTTCGAAAGAGACAGGAGATTTTCTCGCAGAAGGTTGCCATTACTTTCTGCGGTAGCTATTACTTTCTGTGGTAGACTGGTTGCCAACCAAACTTGTAGAACCCAGCCTGTCTTGCTATTGAACCCATAGCTGCAGAGAGAAGCGACGGATTCAAACCTTTTCCAAGGCTATTTGCGTGTAAATGAATGCAGCGGATTCAACCGAAATTCGAACTCGGCTCGCCGATTTCTCGTTCCGAGGCCATATCCGCTGTATCACAACGCACGTCTTAATACTACTGTGCTTACATTTGTGAAGTCGACGTATGATAGAGAAAGTTCATGAGAACAATATTGTACAGGGAATCTACGTTACAGGGATGGGATAGTGACTAAAGCCAAGATACCAAGTTAGTACTGATCATATTGCAGATTCTTTTTAAAATTTTGTCAAGAATTCCTTAATACATAGCAGAAACACTTGACTAGATGTGGCGATAATGCACAATTAGTAGACTAGTAAGATTGTAGCGAGAAAAATGGTCAAGAACGTCAGAGTGACTCATCAGTTTTCTTAAATGGCTATGTTTCATTTGGTTAAGTTTTGTGCTTGAAAGATTCCGGAGCCTAGAAAAGGTATAAATCAACCCCTTTTTCACTAGCGATGAGTTAATTAGTAGGACTTGTATAAATAAAAGTAATTATTATCGCTAAAAAATTCTTACAAAGTAAAATATTTTGAGGCTAAAAATGACCAGAAAACAGGTAAAATATCAAGAATCTGTCTTACCGGTTTATTGAAAAGAAAAGAAAAAAAGAAAAAAAAGAAAAAAAAAAAACAAAACAAAATATAAACTATTAAAATATCTGTATTATTCATTTCCCAACAGAACTATTTTAAAACACCACAGAAAATTTAAATCTTATCCCCAGAATTAAAAATGAACATTTAAAAGCATTGCTATTTTGTAAGAAACCTACGCTTAAAATATAAACTGTAAAGGAAATATTTTCACTTGCTTAGTTTAATAAGAGAAAAAAAAAAGGTGGCAAATATGAAAGAACGGCGCATAAACTCGTAAATGTATAAGAAATTAAAGCAAGTAAAAATACGAATTCATATAAATTTACAGCAATATCTGATGTAATAAGTCATTTGATGCATTCAACGAATACCATTTCTCGTTACGGATCTTTATTCATTGCATGGGGGGGGGTTTACATGTATGTATTTAGAAACTGGATAAACTGGGACCCGGGTATCAAAACAGCAGCCGTACACTTAACACCCTGCTGGTAAATCTATCCTACCTGTAAAATCTTTGCTTACATCACTCTTGCTTTAATAATTGCTCAAGAAGCCACCATTAAAATTCGCGTGTCTTAATTTATGTTAGTAATTTTTATCACTTCTCTGAATTTCCGTTTTTTGCTTTCCCTTTATTGCACGCACACACACACACACACACACACACACACACACACACACACACACACACACACACACACACACACACACACACACACACACACACACACACACACACACACACACACACACACACACACACACACACACACACACACACACACACACACATATATATATATATATATATATCTGCAGACAGATCTGTTTCGCTGTGTCACAGCTCATCAGTACGGGTAGACATCCCATTGCTTTTTACCCAGGATTGCAACCCGACCGAATTGGCGTCAGCAGTACGGTTATATATGATTTAATTCTCTAAATTGTTTTTTCTTTCCTTTCATTATGTGCATTATATATATATATATATATATATATATATATATATATATATATATATTTTATTATAAGTGTTTATAATAAAAACTGTTTACTGCAACACAAGAGCTGTCGTGTTTCGGTGCATGTTTTTTAGCACCTAACTGCCTGATGAGGGGTTAATAAACAGATTGATAAGGTTGTAGAGCAGTGAATTGATGAAGGGTAAACAAAAGAGAAGCACCTTGAAGAAGCGATTAATTATTATAAACTGACTGTAATCAAGGTTTATTATAACAGTTATGCAGTGAAATTTTCCGTGGCCTCTAAATCTTCTTTTCCGTTATTGCGAATCCGACGTGCGGGTTGTGTAATGGTTGCCATTGGTCAAAGTAGAATCGGCGAGCCGATTTCAAATTCTAAGTCTGTTGCATTCTTTTCGCACAAATGCAAAAGAAAGACATGAATCCATTTCTAGTCTCTCTATGGGTTAAATAGTATGACAACGTTGAATTAAAAACAGATAAGTGAAGGAGAAATCACTTCTTACCAAGAATTTATGGTAATAATAATAAAGAAAATGATACTGTGGATCGGTTATACACTGAAAGTCAATTAAGTGCCATAGGTGATACACGCTTGGGCGATCATGTCTGGAAAGAGACATGACTGACTGGGCAGAAGATTATCCTGCAGTAGGTTGACATCACTTTCTGCGGTAGACTGGTTGCCAGCCAATGTTATAGAACCCAATCTGTCCTGTTATTTAACCCATAACTGGAGAGAAAGACGAATTAATATCTTTTCCAAGGATATTTTCGCGTAGGTTAATGCAAGGAATTCAAACTCTGCTCCCCGATTTCTTGTTCCGAACCGATATCCACTGTACCACAACGCACATCTCTGAAAGTCAGTCAGTTAGTTAAGTGCCATACGCGATACACGCTTGGGCGATCATGTCTCGAAAGAGACATGACTGACTGGGCAGAAATTATCCCGCAGTAGGTTGCCATTGCTTTCTGCGGTAGACTGGTTGCCGACCAAGGCTATAGAACCCAATCTGTTCTGCTATTTAACCCATAACTGGAAGGAAGAGACGGATTAATACCTTCCCCAAGGGTATTTAGGCTTAAACAATACTTAGATATGGCACCAGGCCGAAAGTATGGGGCACTCAGTGGGGATCGAACTCACTTAATTGCAATAGTTATAGCGAGATCTTGCTAACCATTACACTAGTTCGAGGTGCGTTTAAAGTAATAAGATTGTTTTAAGAAGTGTAACTTTATTCGTTTCGTTTATGATGTCAGTATTTTTTTTTTTTTACTGGTGCACACTTATTAAACATGTTTCAAATCAACATAACAACATTTCTTTAGAAAACAGGTAAGCATTTCACTTTTTCTGAAAACTCGAACTCGATAATAAAATCTTAACCTGTTCATCTTTAGGGTTAACCGTTATTTTCTAGATATATCCGCTTAAGCTGTATCTCTTTACCTTGTGTAGCCCGGGCCTTGTACAGGGTGAACACCACTGTAAAAAAAAAAAAAAAGAAAAGCAAAGTAGACCTTGAAGTTCTTTTATAGCAAGTTCAATCATGAAGATGGACTTATCGCAACTATTGTAGATATTGTAGTTAAGGAAGTTAAACCATTTCAGATTGTAACTACCTATATATGTTGGTACATTAATAAGTCCGTAGCTTAATAATGAGAAAAGATAAATTTATTTGATAAAATATATTAATTTTCATCATAATCTCTTTCCTTGTCAGTATCCAAATTCAGTGCTGAATACTGATTACTTAAATTGACAAATATACTATGAAAACTTCTAATCAAAATTCAATTAATAAGTATACCACAGGCTCAAGACTTATGAAGATAATCCCAGTCTTTGTGTACAGGTCTTTTGAGTAGACATTCCATTTTTACAACAGTGAAATTAATATATATCAGCCTAGAGATTGAAACTTTTAGAATATAGGGATGTTCTACCCAAAGCACGTGTACCAACTAAATATACTATTTCTAGTAATAAAAATATATATTTTGAACTATGCCTCAGATATTGGTGTTCTTTTGAATTTCCATTTCCATTGAATGAAATAATCAAACTTTTCTGTTTCCTTGAACTGCACCTTATAAAGGAATTGTCGCTAAGTTTTTTCTCTTGTTACAATGTCGAAAAATCGTGATTTGAGGTATTTTCTAACATATTGTCTCGTACTCGGCAAAGTTTCAATTCGACATTCATCTGAGAAAACTTTTTTTTTGTCACAAATCTAACCATTCACTTTTTGAACTACTACATTTTTCTGAATTTTGCTTTCAACTTCAATTTTGTTTTGCTGAAATTTGACCAAATAAAGTATTTCGTTATTGACAACGTACGATAGTAGCTCTACCTGTAATAATTGTTAAATTAATTTCGAATTTGAGTGGTCGTTTTTCTAGGGTGTTTCTTCAATTTAATGGCGATTTTGCTTTCGTGTCGTTTTAATGCGCAGTTACGCCCGGATTTTTAATCTCCCTAAAAATCTTTGCCCTTCAAAACACTATAAAATTGTTGCTCACGATAGCGCATTATTCCTAAAGAAGAGGCAATTCCCATTTGGTATTTACTCTCTAAGATGACAGCAACAACAACTTTTCGGAGTTTTTCAATTGACACATCTGACATTTGGCAATAAAATAAGCAAACTGAATAAAATGAGAATTTTATTTCTTTTTAGATAAAAAAGTTCAATTTGCATTTTACTAAGTTATATTTAAGCGAGAAAAACATTGTAAGTTATATGATTTTTATTACTCTTAACAATACAGTAGATTTCTAAGCTTAGAGCTGGGACAAAGCCGAAAGTACAGAACACCCTGTGAAAATCGAACACACTCAGTCAGTTAAATGCCATACGCTTGGGCGATCATGTCTCGAAAGAGAAGATTTTCCCGCAGTAGGTTGCTATTACTTTCTGCGATAAACTGATTGCCATCCAAAGCTATAGAACCCAATCTGTCCTGTTATTTAACAAATAACTGGAGGGAAGAGACGGATTAATATCTTTCCCAAGGGTATTTGCGCGTAAGTGAATGCAAGGAATTCAACAGGAATTCGAACTTGACTCTTCGATTTCTCTTTCCGTGCAGATATCTACTGCACCACAACGCACATCGAACACACTACTCAGTCATAATTGATCTAGTGAAATAAGTTGCTTACCATTACACCTCGTCGAACTGCCCAAAATGATTTTCTAAGCACAGTTTAGATGTAGCAGTAGACCGATAGTATGGAGCACTCAGTGAGGAACGAACTGACTATCCAGTCGTAACTGATTTAGCAAGACAAGCTTGCAAACGTCGAATTGCTCTTGATAATATGCGGCTAAAACATTTACTCGAAATTATACAGAGCTAATATAAAGGGAAAAATTTGCTTGTACAAGGCTAATATAAAGGAGCATCATTGAAAGTATAACTAGATACATGAACTAATGGTTTGTAAGAATGCCTTGCAAGACGAAAACCGCCCTTGGTGTCATGTTTAACTCGGCTCAAGGCCACGAATTTGGAGCACTTATCTTAACTCTATCCCATTACATGAGCGAATTTGCTTGTGAGACGTGTTTGCTAATTTTCATTTGCCCACACCAAAATTAAAAATAACTTTAAATTGGCAATAGTCAGGTGGACGTATTCGCCATAAGTCAAGACTGACATGAAAGAGAAGCGCTGATTGGCTAGCATAAAATAACCACATCACGTCTAGAATATCACGTGATATTTTGGCGTTCCCGCCAAATTCAAGAATATCATGTAAAGCTTGCACCCCACCATCAAACCGGAGAGAGAGAGAGAGAGAGAGAGAGAGAGACAGACAGACAGACAGACAGACAGACAGACAGACTTTCCATAACCTGCTTTGCTGTTATTCGTCAAGATCGTACTGTTAAGCGCCTGCGAAGTTGCATTATACAGAAACAAAATCCACTAGAAAAAAATTACATTTACTTTTGGTCAGTAGTAACGTAAGACATATTTAGACATGTTTTTAATTTTAGTTTGTGACAAAGTATTAACGCCTTACTACAGATGTAGGCACAGATCTGATTGCTAAGTTTCTTCTAATAAAGACATAGTTATTTTTGTAATTGCTTTAATCCATATCGTTGACTGATATTAAGAGAGCCAATTCAATACATGGCGAAGTATTTAAGAATTGTGGTGAATCCTCGGACCCATCCGACTATCGCCCTATCAGTCTTCTACCGATATTCGGGAAAGTATTCGAGGCCATAATCAATGCTGAAATAGTTCAGTTCATCATCTCACTGCCCACAAACTCTTCTCTGACAGGCAATATGGCTTCCGCTTTGCCAGGTCCACGGCCGACTTGCTAACAACTGTAACGGAGTATATGCTACAGGCCCTTGATGAGTCTGACGAGGCTCGCGCGGTTGCTCTGGACATCTCCAAGGCTTTCGACAGGGTTTGGCACCCTGCCTCCTATGCAAGCTACGGGGTTACGGTATTACCGGTCGCCTGCTTGACCTAATCCAATCTTTTTTAAATAACCGCAAAATGAAGGTCGTTTTGAATGGGCGTGCCTCTTCATCCTACAGCACGAATGCTGGTGTCCCACAGGGCTCTATCCCGGGCCCGACGCTCTTCCTTATTTTCATCAACGACCTCCCAGATGAGATCAAGTCCCAAGTAGGCATCTACGCAGATGACACTACAATATACTCACGCACAAGTAAGAAACCTGTCGTGGCGGACAGACATAATGTCGCTGCTGACCTTGAACGGGATCTACACTCTGTGGTGAACTGGGGAAAAAAGTGGCTTGTCAACTTCAATTCGTCTAAGACCAAGCTGTTGTCTGTCAACCATTACAGGCAACCTCTCCTGCCTCCCATAAGCATGGACCAAGCGATTCTCCCTGAGAGCAATACACTACGCCTCCACGGTCTTACCCTGTCCTCAGACCTCAAATGGAACCACTATATTGAATCCATAGCAAAATCTACTGCTAAGAAGGTTGGGTCACTATGTCGATCCAGGATGTTTTTTCCGCCTGAATCCATCCTGCATATATACAAGTCAACCATCCGTCCGTGCATGAAGTACTGCTGCCATTTATGGTCAGGCGCTCCTGTCGTTCGCCTCAGTGTTCTTGACAGGCTCCAAAGGAGAGTCTGTAATGTGATAGGTACTGATCTGGCGGCTCGACTGCAGCCACTTCCCCACCGTCGAAATGTGGCCTCCCTTTGTCTGTTCTATAAATACTTTCATGGCTTCTGCTCCAACGAACTTAAGTCACTGGTGCCTCCTCAACAGGTGTTTACTCGTGCAACCAGACTGGCAACTGGGTCCCACCCATTCACAGTCAGATTAGCCAAATGCAGACGACAATTCTACTCCTGCAGCTTCTTCTCTCGCACTTCCCGCCTGTGGAACTCGCTCCCATATTCTTGCTTTCCTGACGGCTACAACCTCCAGAAATTTAAATGCAAAATCAATACTCATCTACTAACCACTGGACTCTAGCTCTCTCTCCCCACCCCCGTATAACCTTCCCTTTCTCTCCACCTATGTATCTGTCATCGCACCTGCATTCTCAGTTTTCTATTTCTCCTTTCTAACTAGTTTGTACTCCTCACTCTTTTCTAATTAATCTTTTTACAGTTATGTAGCCCCCCGCACATCAGTGGCATTTCTGCCTTGCTCGGGGTGAAATGATTAAAAAAAAAAAGTAAGCGTACGAATTAGAAATGGTTTCGTTAGTTCTTCCTTTTCCATTTATTCGGGGGCGGAGGCCTCGTAGTAATTTCAGAGGTTACCAGTCTATTGTACTCTGAACAAGTGATGTAATCTCACTATATAACAAGTTTAACATTTTAAAGTGCCTTTATAATCTAAGCATTTTTAATTTTAGTAAAAACATCAATTTTCTCCCAAAACAAGTATCCTCAAACGCCGTGTTCAGATGTGTTCTATACTTTAATTATAGAAGTTCTGACCTTTACAGCTCGAACATAACATGCTACTTCCACGGAGTTGAATTACCCTCATTTCGGCCATATTTCAACTGTAAAGAGGAAATTTTACCGAGAGAGCTTTTTAGTGAAGAACTGCTACATTTTATAATAGATTCCCGTGAGGATGCTTTGCTGAACACAACATTCTTAACCTCTCATACTTTATCTTTCCTCTATATCCTCGTAATTTTCATTTCTGACGAACGCCTCTCATATTCATATGACACACTTCATTCAGTATCTCCCTACCTCGAGTGACTCTTGGGTCTTAAACTGAGTTAACAAGAAAATGAAAATCTAAGCTATGACATTTTCGCCAAGGAAGTAATTTTAGTAATATTATTAAATCATAAATAAAAAGGTGAAAAACTATAAGATAGCAATTCAAACTGAATGAGGAACTGGGGATAATAAAGGACAGAATTTGACCCAGGAAACACTGCTATAGGGGGGGTCGACTGAAAAGTTCATAGGCTGACCAAGATATAAATGCAAGTAGACAAACTAATTGGTAGACTAAAATACAGAGTACAATAGCTGCTACATTTTATAATAGATTCCCGTGAGGATGCTTTGCTGAACACAACATTCTTAACCTCTCATACTTTATCTTTCCTCTATATGTGATGTTGGGTGGAGTGGGGGTCAAGAACTCAATCTGCACACCATCATACTGTAGATCTGTTGCATGACCACCAGCACTATCCATCAAGAGAAGGACGTTGAATGGAAGGCCCTTCTCAGCCAGATACAGTTTGACCTGAGGAATGAAGCACTGCCGGAACAACTCGGTCGAGAGATATTCATAGAGGTTGTGTATCTAGTACATAGGCAATAAATGCTTATTCTTGTTCTTAGGGCACGAGGATTCTTCGACTTATAGATAAGGCATCACCGTAAATCCCGCAGAATTCCCACACACTACTAGCGTAACACAATTTTTGTGTGCCTTGAAACCAAGCCTTTTCACCTCGTCCTTAAACAAGAACGTGCGAGCTGGTATTCTTTCTTAGAAAAGTTCTGTCTTGTCCATATTAAACACATGTTCTGGTTGATCGTTGCCCTCCGAGATAAGCCGAGGGAATTCATCCTCGACGTATTGTTGGGCTACTGCGGCGTCTGCTGATATGTCTTCCCCGTACAGCGAAATACTCATCAGGGCAAACCGTTTCTAAAACTTATCGAACAAGCCCTTACTAGCATTAAATGAAGCCTTTTTCTTCAGAGAATAGCTGAATACTCTTGTTATTCTATCGTAGAGGTCTCTCGCCTTTGTCTCTATCATGTTCGTGCCCAGGCTAATGTTTTTTTACAGCAATCGGCAATTCAAACAGCCAAAGACGATTCCATTTTGATGATGTTTTTGTTGTGCTGAGTTACTACCCTCTTGGATGTTCAGCTAAAAGTCAGAGATGCAGTTTTCCGAATATTTTTCTCGTCTTTCTTTATATAGTGAACACTAGATTCGTTGATGCTGTAATGGCGGACAACGGCTGCGAA
The DNA here is from genome assembly GCA_037127315.1 of Ascarosepion bandense. NCBI lineage: Eukaryota > Metazoa > Mollusca > Cephalopoda > Sepiida > Sepiidae > Ascarosepion > Ascarosepion bandense. Next base: position 1,690,188 of record JBBBDQ010001470.1, read on the forward strand.
GCTTCTCCTTTCCTCTAGTATATCCAGGAATTTTACTTCAGTATCTTCCATTCTTTTTTATGCTCGCTACCAGAATCCTTACAAAAACAGGGCGCTTTTTACTCATTTTGATGCTTAAAACAAAGCAAAAACGAGAAAATTATTTAGCACTTTCATGGTAGATGCAGAACGCGGCATGAACTCTATAAAGATGCTCTGCTCCATGGCCAATCATCTTCCACGACACAAATTTCTGTGTTCTCATTGGGTTACTCCGTCCGTCAGCGCGTCGTGTACGGTCTCTCGTAGGTAGAGACCATGCGAAAAGACGAAATTTATTGTGTTCGCCAGGCGCAGAAATACTTTTTAGTTTGTATACCTTTTTTTTTTTTTTTATAAAATGGTGCAATATGCTTTATAGTTTATGTAGTTTATGGTTGTTTTCTTTTCTTTTTTTTTACTGTTTTTTCCCTTTTCTGACGAGAAAATATCTATTTTACTATTAAATACTGTAAAATAAAGATTTTTTTATGATTTTCGACTTTCCGCGGATTTTCCGCTATTTTTCGTAATTTCCGCAATATTAAAGTATATATATATATTTTTAAAAGCCCGCGATACAACGAAACCGTGAAAGGTGAACCGCGAAATGGTGAAGGAACACTGTATTGCAAAGATTTTTTTTTAAAATTATAAAACTAATAGAGTAATTTGATTAAAAAAATACTTTCAAAAAGGATCCTTTTTCTCACTCCCCTGATCTGATTTGTTCACATTTTTAGAGGAGAAAAAAACCCACACTGACCGTAAAGTGTTAAAAGTTTTGTTTTGATTACCAATAGAATTCTAGTAGCTTATTCAGTTCGAAGCGAGTCTGCATACATTATTTAGAATCTGTCTAGCCGTCCTCTCCATTAGAGGTTAACTCATTATACAAGGATTAGGCAAAGGTCACCGCTAGTTTTGACCCTCCCGTCATGCCCAACGCAGACAGGTCAGACGTATATTTAACTTCAAATCAGGAGTTTTATGACGATAACAGGTCAAAGGTCGTTTCATTTTATACGTTTTCGGTATTTTTCCCTTTTTAAAAATTTCCTCCCATGAGAGTGCGTTAGCCATGTTATTAACCGACGGGTCACAGTTTAAAGTCAGCAGTTTAGTTTGTGTTCATTTTTTTTTTCATTTTATTTTTAAAACTCTGTCGATAATATTTAGCAATACTATTGTATATTCGATTATTCTTTTTTAAATTAAAGTTGAAAATTATGTGATAGATAGATAGATAGATAGATAGATAGATAGATAGATAGATAGATAGATAATGAAGAGACTGCGATAGATAGATAGATAGATAGATAGATAGATAGATAGATAGATAGATAGATAATGAAGAGACTGAGATAGATAGATAGATAGATAGATAGATAGATAGATAGATAATGAAGAGACTGAGATAGATAGATAGATGAGATAGATAGATAGATAGATAGATAGATAGATAGATAGATAGAAAGAAACAGAATTCAAGATAGATAGATAGATATGAATAAACTGAGATAGATAGATAGATAGATAGATAGATAGATAGATAGATAGATAGATAGATAGATAATCGAATAACAAAATGGAAAAAAAGACAAAGTGTTTTATCCCAAGAAGGGACTTTTTCATAATAATGAAATAAAATTTACTTAAATTGAAAGTTGAGCATCCCTGTATTTTCAACAATTTCGATATAAAATGTAACTGGCAATTGTCGCATTTCTTATCCGTTCTCTCTCCCTTTATCCACACACACACACACACACACACACACACACACACACACACACACACACACACACACACTTAACTGACTGACTGAATATAGAGATCAAGGTAAAGCCAACCACACTTTTTGAAAGAGCCGAATCCAAACTGCACAGTACGCCACAAGGTTAGCAAACGTCTCTCCTTAAGTTTTAAATTAACAGTTGTTCTTCTCCTAGACCGGTTGCTACCCAAGGCTATAGAACCCAGAATGTCCTGCTATCTTATCTTATTGATAAAAATATTGGTTTGAAGAATTTCCTTAAAGGGACGAAACGCATTACTTAAGCGAATTTTTTCCATTTCGTTATTCGATTACACGGTATTAATATAAATTAGTATATCATATCTTCCCTAGATAGATAGATAAATATATGCATACATAAATATATACATACATAGGGGATACCAGCGCTAGTTGAAACCTTTTTGTAACATGAATAGCAGAAGTTTTCTGTGGAAAAAATATTATGGAAAAACAGACTTCCTTTGAATTGATCATTTGAACCTGATACATGAATTAAGATCATTATCGTTTAAACATCCGGGAAAATCGTACCATCCTACGCCATTAATATCGCAAGTTGGTTTTCTTGCTAATAGCTACAGATGTAGTGAATATGTTCTTATAATTGAGAAATACAAAAATTTAAATCAGGCAGAAACATTTACTGTAATAGGAAATATATTTGAGATGTGCGTTGTGGCGCAGTGGATATCGAGTCGAATCGAGAAATAGGTAGAACCCAATTAGAATTCCAGGTGAATTCGTGGCATTCACTTACACGTAAATACCTTTGGGAAAGATATTTGTCTGTCTCTTTTTACCAGCAATAGATTAAAGAGCAGGACCGATTGGGTTCTATAGCCTTGTATACAACCTCCCGCGGAATAATCTTCTACCAAGTCAGTCATGTCTCTTTCGAAACATGATTGTCCAAGCGCGTATGGCTCTTAACTGACTGATTTGAGTAAAAAGTAAGATTTTTAGGAATATAATGACCGCCTAGCCGGAATAGGAAATTCAATGGTGCGTTTTTACGCACAAAAAACGAAACATTTAATCATTTTCGGGATCAAAAGTATGATTGTTTTTTTGTTTTTTTTACTTTTGTTTTTAGCCCCTTTCCTCATTTTCTGCTTTTTTCCTCTTTTATGAACTTTTTGGAACTTGTTTGAGATTTGTCTTGTTATTTTGTCGACATTTTATCATCTTTCTTAATTATCAGGGATGTTAGTAAAAACAGCTCATCTTCTCTACTAGTTGGTCTTCACTGGATGGACTCTTTGTAATTTTAGGGGTGAAAGCGAAAACTTTTCAGGATAAAGCTCTTTAATCATTGCTAGGAAGAGTAGTAACCACCATCACCCCACCCTTCTTGTCTATTTATTCCATAACGTTGAAGGGTGTCTTAACATTGTGTAATGGTCAGCAAACTTGTCTCGCTAGATCAGTTATGACTGTGCAGTGAGTTTGATTCTCACTGGGTGCCTCGTACTTTCAGCCTTGTGCCACATCTACGCTGTGTTTAAAAAATCACCATAGCCTTGAAGTACGAACGCTTTCTGTTCAAGTAATTCAAAGTCAACCAGATTGTACATATAATAATGTAACAATTTCTTTGCGTAACGTATAAAGGTAGCCGTCAATGCTATAACATTGAACAAATCATTTATAATCTGAAGTATCTGTGGTTGTCTAACATTTTACAGTGCAGTTTGTCAATTAATTGCTCCTGAGGAAAACTGATTACATCGGACAACACGCAGGGATATTACCAAAAACATTCTGGAACTTCTAACTGTTTTCTGGAAAATATTTCACTAACCTCTCTTATATGGACTTGAACATCAAGACGTCTAACATTGGTTCTGATTCACAGAAGTAAAAGTGTTATTGGCCAACCTATATTTTCGATATTTTACATGCACTTCTCCCGATGTTACCAGCTTTGGGGTGATGTGATATAGATCTACTATAGTTTAGCTGAGTGAAGTTAGTGCCAATTTTGGTATAACTGTTTAAATGTATAAATCGATAAAATTTGTCAATAGCTCTCTCTCCCTCGCTTTTTTTCTCTCTCTCTTTCCCTTTCTCAATTCCTAAAGTCTTCTCTAGGGAGTGTAGGGGTTACAACCTCACCACACCAGACGTTGTTGTTGTAGTTTCTATAGCAAGTAGGTTTTATGGTGATCTATGCAATAACGGTTTTGAATCCAGAGTTGTCTTTCTCGTTGACTGGTTACAATCAAGAATGAAGAGCTCAGTCTTTCCAGCTATTTAAACTATAGACCGGGGAAGAGATGGTTTATTTCCCAAAAACAGGAAGAAGGTTGGCTGAAAAGTTCATATGCTGACTATAAAGGAATGGTGTTAGGACTGTGAGATCTTAAATGCATTAATTTCAACTCATCTTATTAAGTATTTGTCTATATTTCTTAGATAAGATAGTATTTACGCTGTTTACATTATTTGGCCTATTGCCCTCATCTTGGTTGCCCTTTTACGACGTTTCGGCCGTTTTACACTCCGGCCTTCTTCAGGCCGAAACGTTGTACAAATGGCAACCAAGATGAGGACAATAGGCTGAATAATGTAAATAGTGTCTTCTTATTACTAATTGAGTTGTTTCTTTCCATGTAAACTAACTGTTAACAAACTTCAACTGTAATTAGTAGCGACTTCTTTTGAAAATGGACAAAATTTGGCATCCTGATGTTATTAAGTACCTGCCGAAAAGGGGTTTAGCCACCAAGGATATTTATGCTGATATGGTTGCTACAATAGGAGGGGGATGTTCCAGCTTTATTAACTGTGCAAATGTGGGTAGCTGAGTTTAGGAAGAGAAGGAAGAGTCTTGAAGATGATTACAGTCTGAACGACCTGCAACTACCACCACCGAAGTGAACCTCGATCGCGTTCATTACATGATGAGGGATGACAGGCGATTGACTATAAATCAAATAGCCCATTCTATTACCATATACCTTCAGAGAGTTGGAAATGTTCTGCACAATGAACTTGACATGACGGTTTCTGATCGGTGGATGACACGTCTTCTGACAAAATCGCACCAAACTGATCACATCACAGGAATATTTGACATTGTTATAGGCAGATCCAGCTGAAAATTTCCTAATCCAGGATGCCTTTTTGAGCTAGAGACAGATACAATTTATGCATTAGAAACACTCTTCCTCACATGATCCAAAGAATGCCAAAGTTATTGTGCAGGCAAGGTGATGGACTCACCTTTTTGAGAAGAAAAAGGCATTATGATTATTGGCTATCTTCAACAGAGTCACACTATCAACGGAGCGTACAATATTAAATTGCTGTGGCTGTTACAAAAAGATATAAACACCAAACGCCCAGGAAAACAGACAAAAGAGGATATGTTTCGTCAGAACGATGCTCCAGCACACAAGTCCTTAGTTTAAATGGCTACTGTGTGTAAGTGTGGTCTTGAATTGGTTGATCATACTCCCTATTCTCCTGATTTTGCCCTATCTGACTATCATCTGTTCCTCAACATGAGAAACGCTTGCCTGGGAAACATAGCAGTGACGTCATAAATGCTGTTAATGATTTTTTTTTTACCAACGGGATAAAAGCTTCTTCAGCAATGGGATATCAGCATTTCAGCACCGATGGAAGAAGTGTGTGGAACACCAAGGAGACTATGTTGAAAAATAAACCTCATTTAGTTATATTCCATGAGAGTACCTTGGTCATCGTATGAACTACTCAGCCGACTCACGTATCTGTGACTGGAGGTTACTACTATGGCAAACATAATATTCCGTGAGTCATTTTCTTTTGGCGTGGAAAGACATTAATTTTGAAATTCTTACAAAAATTCAAATAAATTTCTGAATTGAATGAAACTTTTAAGATTTATTCACAAATGACTGCAATTATTACTTTAAAGAAACCTTGCTAAAAATATTTTTGTTTTACATCTGTTACCACACGTTCAATTAATTTCATGAAATTTCTAGAAATTCAATACTGAACACAACTCTTGTTTTTATTAGTTAAATGCAGGACTCTTTGGGAAATATAAATCATGTATTTCTTTTTTCAAAAAGTAACCAACAATCTACTCCGAATAGTAAAAAAAAAACATGCATTAGAATTACCGCCATTATTAATTTAGATATTCTTTTAATTGATTTTATAAAAATATATATTAAGATATCATATTCTGAAGAAAAAAATTTCGATGAATAATGAATTTTTATAAGAATTGTTTTCATTTATGTTTTATTTTTTTATTATTATTATTATTTATAAAGTTTCGAACATCTTTTAAATTTCTTCCGGTCACTCAGTGTCTTCGGTTATTAATTTATTAAGTAAACACTATATTTAAAAATCGAAAATTAAAAAGCTTAATGCAAATCCTTTAGCATTAAGAATTGTAAAATAATTTTTAATTTTTTAATGTTAAATTGCACATTTTTTTAAGTATGGAAAGTTATAAGACAATTATCATTAAACGATCACGTGTTACAAGGGTTGTTTCTCTTACGAAACATTCACTTAGATCTCATAAATTTCTGTCAATCCTGGTCAACCATACTTAGCCAAATATGTGAAATGATTGATGAATCTATTTGAAAATAAGTATGTATACATTTTATTCTTACTTCTTATAAGTGTAAATTGCAAAGTTATCAAAGACATATTGCAGCAAGAATATCTACAAAGGAATTGTAAAAAAAAGCCATTTCTTACCAAAGAAAAAACACCTTTTCATGCAGAACTTAAAATAAAAATGGTAAAATTTTTTCTCGGAATGAAGCTAACAATAGTGCCATCAATTGTGAAAACAAAAATTCAACATGCTCCATTGTATCAAACGGTTTCGGTCTCATGAAGATTTTAATATTTATTCAATAAAAATCTTAATAAGGGAAAATTGAGAATGGGAGTTTCATCTGAAACTTCTAGTCCTCAATCAGTTATGGCTTTAAGGATGGTTTTTAAGAGAAATATTTTGAGTTTTTTTTGTTTTTTTTTAATCATCTCACCCCAAGCAAGGCATTCCACTGCCACTATTGCGCATGGGGCTACATAGGGGAAGGTAAAGAGTAGGAGTGGTTAGACATAGGGAATGTCAGGAGGAAGGTGACAGATGAGTAAGGATTGCGAGGATGAGGGTTGGGCAGATGGGAAGAGTGTTTGATAGAATGGGAGCAGGTTAGTGTGTTAGGAGGTGTCTATTGACCTTACATTTAAGCTCCTGGAGATTGTAGCCGTCGGGGAAGCAATCATTTGGAAGAGAATTCCACAGTCGGGAAGTGCGAGGAAAGAAACTGTTGGAGTAGAAGTTACGGCTGCATTTTATCGGTTTCACTGTAAAAGGGTGGGATCTAGTTGCTAATCTAGTATCTCGTTCAAATTCGTATTTAGGGGGCACTAGTGATCTAAGTTCATCGGAGCAGAAGCCGTGGAAGTATTTATAAAAGAGACACAGGGAAGCCACGTCGCGCCGGTAGGAGAGAAACTGCAGGCGGTCTGCCAAGTCGGTATCTATCACATTACAGACCCTCCTCTGAACCTTATCGAGAAGCCCGAGGAGAACAGCAGGGGCACCCGACCAGATATGGCAGCAGTATTCAATGCACGGGCGGATGGTAGATTTATAAATGTGCAGGATAGATTTAGACGGAAACACTTCCGGGCCCTACACAGAGAACCGACTTTCATAGCAGCGGATTTAGCAATGGATTCGATATAGTCATTCCATTTGAGGTCCGCTGAAAGTGTGAAACCAAGGAGGCGTAGTGTTTTACTCTCTGGGAAGCAAGCCTGGTCCATGCTAATGGGAGGTAGGTGAGAATGTCGATGATGGTTAATTGAGAGTAGCTTCGTTTTAGAAGCATTAAAATTTACTAGCCATTTCTTACCCCAGTCCAATATGGATTGGAGGTCTTTTTCAATCTCGGCTGCGAGGTTAGCTTTGACGCCTACACCAGATTTTTGTAGGAGGCGAGAGTAAACTGTGGTGTCATCGGCGTACAAACCTATTTGGGCTCTTATGGAATCAGGGAGATCATTAATGTATATCAGGAAGAGTGTAGGACCTAAGATGGAGCCTTGGGGTCACCTGCGTTTGTATGGTAGTTCTGAGAGGCATGTCCGTTTAATACCACCTTCATTGTGCGGTTAGGGAGGAATGACTGGATTAGTTCAAACAAATGTCCAGTTATACCATAGCTCCGCAGTTTATATAGAAGGCCAGCATGCCAAACTCTGTCGAACGCCTTAGATATATCCAATGCAACGGTTCGGGCTTCGCCATTCCTGTCGAGTGCTCTGTATATGTACTCAGTGATGGTCGTTAGCATATCAGCAGTAGACCTGGTGAAGCGGAAACCATATTGCTTGTCCGAGAGGAGCCTGTGTGCTGTGAGATGCTGAACCACCTCGGCGTTGATAATAGCTTCGAACACTTTTACAAAAATTCTAGAAATTATACTCTCTCTCTCTCTCTAGCTCTTTCTCTCTCTCTCACACACACACACACACACACACGCACGCACACAGAGACTTTAACACACCCACCCAACATCGCACATACACACATGCAGGTATGTATGTAAGCAAAAGAAAAGACTATGTTATCTATACATCCTTGCTAAATATTTTCAAATCTTGATAACATAGCGATCTTTTAATAAACAAATTTGCTCTGCTCTTAGTCAAATGTAGATTTATAGTAAAATAGTAGTTAATATTATTGGGAATCATTATTCTTAAAATTGTTAAAATTTTACTCTGTGTGCGCGCGTGCGTGTATGCGTGCGTGCGTGGGTGTATGTGTGTTTGTGTGCGCATGTGTGCGCGTGTGTATGTGCAATTTTAACAATTTAAACATTTTTATTAACCTACTTTTATTTCTCAAATATTCGATGCTATAAGTGATCTAAAAATTGATACAATTAATTTCAGTAATTTCCGGACATTTTGCCATGATGTTATGGTTAACAAGCTTTTCACGCAAGTCATTATTACTGAGTGTTAAATTTGATACCCACTCTGTTCCCTGTTCTTGTGGTCCTTGTCCCAAAATTTCAGCCATTTCGTTTCAACGCTTTTTTTAAAATCTTGACTTTATTGAACCATTTCAGTTTCCAACTCATTTCAGACTTTCGGCCAAATCACATTCAGAAGATGGTTCCCGTACGATCACCTAAAGCAGCGTCGATCCTGGTCAGTAACGATAGCAGTGACCGCTTGGGAATAACAGGTGTTGTAAGCTTGAATATGTGCTGGTGGTGTAATTGACAATGATTTAGAATTGTTAATTGGAGAGTTGAGTTCCAATTCAAGTTGAGTTCGTTATATTCACTTCTGCGCGAGTACCCTTAGAAGGGGTATGAATTCATATCTTTTTCCTTCCAAGCTATGGGTTAATTATTATTTTTGTTTTTATAATCATGTGGCCCCAAGCAAGGCATTTTACTGCCACTGTTGTGCAGGGGGTTACTTAGGAGGAATATTATGAGAAAAACTGACAGGTTACAGGGGGTGTCAGGAAGAGGGTAGGAGAAGGATGAGAATACTGATGAGAGTGGGATGGATGGAGAAAAGGGTATGAGAGAGAGGATGCAAATTAGTGAGACAAGAGATGACAACTGACTTTACATTTGAATTCTTGAAGATTGTAGCTGTCGGGAAAGCAAGTAAGCGGAAGGGAATTCTACAGGAGGGAAGTGCGAGAAAAGAAGCTTCTGGAATAGAATTTGCGTTTACAATTTATTGGTTTCACAGTAAAAGGGCGAGACTTAGTTGCTAATCTTGTGGCTCGAGGAAATTCATATATAGGGGGTACCAGTGAGCTAAGTTCATCGGAGCAGAAGCCGTGAAAGTATTTGTAGAAGAGACACAGGGAAGCCACACCGCGTCGGTGAGAAAACGACTGCATCCTAGCTGCCAAGTCGGGATCGATCAGATTACAGATTCTTCGTTGGATTTTGTCAAGGACACCTAGGTGGATAGCAGGAGCATCTGACCAGATATGGCAGCAATATTCAATGCACAGACGGATGGTAGATTTGTATATGTGAAGGATTGTTTCAGACGGAAAAAACTTCCTGGCCCTGCAAAGAGAACCGACTTTCTTAGCAGTAGATTTAGCTATGGATTCTATATAATTATTCTACTTGAGGTCTGATGTGAGAGTTAACCCGAGGAGGTGCAGAGTTTGAAAATATCAATGTGGACATTGGTTCAACATTAGAGATTTGTGGTTTTTTAGACATTGCTGATGTTGCTAGTCCTCCAATTATATCATGTCATCTTGTTTTGCCAACTGCCAAAGAAAAGCCAAAAGAAGGTAAGTTCCATGAATTTTTACTTTCAGGGAGACTAGCCTGATCCATGCTAATGGGTGGGAGGAACGATTGTTTGTGATGTTTAATAGATAGCAGCTTCGTTTTGGAAGTTTTGAAATTTACGAGCCATTTCTTACTCCATTTCACCACGAATTGGAGGTCCTTTTCAAACTCGGCAGCGTGGTTTGCTTCGTCAGCCTCGGCAGATTTTCAATCGAGACGAGAGTAAACCGTAGCGTCGTCAGCGTATATGCCTACTTGGGATTTTATTACACCGGAGAGATCGTTAATATAGATAAGGAAAAGAGTAGGATCTAGAATAGAGCCTCGAGGGACATTCGCGTTCGTGTGATGGTATTGGAGGGCTTGTTCGTTCAAGACTACCTTCATTGTACGATTTGAAAGGAATGACTGGATTAGGTCAAACAATTCTCCAGTTATACCATAGCCCCGCAGTTTGCATAGAAGGCCAGCATGTCAGACTCTGTCAAACGCTTTGGAGATGTCTAGGGCAACAGCCCGGGCTTCGCCGTTCTTGTCAAGGGCCTGGTGTGTATACTCAGTGATGGTCGTGAGCATATCAGCAGTAGACCTGGTGAAGCGGAAACCATACTGTTTGTCAGAGAAGAGTCTGTGGACTGAGAGATGTTGTACCACCTCCGCATTGATGATGGCTTCGAATACTTTGCCAAAGATCGGTAGGAGGCTGATAGGGCGATAATTAGCGGAGTCAAAAGGTTTTCCAGTATTTTTATATATAGGAACCATGGAGGAGGAATTTCCAGCAGGCAGGAACGCAAGAAGCAGAGAGACAATAGTTATAGTGTTTAGAGAGAACAGAGGAGACTTCAGGAGCACATTTCTTTAGGACAATGATCGGTATCACTAAACCATTAAAAAGTTAAATTGTATCACTAAACCAGTAAAAACAATTTTTCAAAAAAAGGAAAATAAAACTGCGTACAAAATATTTAGATTTCAGTATTAAATAACTAATAGAGATGTTAATATGCCGGTAAAAAAAAAAAAAAAAAAAAAAAAAGCAACCAACGAATTTCAGCTCCGAGTGGGGAAAAATCCTTCTGGAAGCACCAAACATAGTGGATGAAACAGAAGAAAGGCGATCTTTGTAACAAATTCAACGGAAGAAATATCCAACCAAAAACTAAGTAAAACTGATTTTGAAATAGTTAAATTATTTTTCTTTCATTTTTCTTTTCTTTTTCTTCAATTTGTAACTGGAATCTGAATTTACAAGTAAATACAAACGCTTTGTTGGATTTTAATATTCTGTTTTGTTTGCTGGTTTCAGTAGAATCATTCATTTTTAAATTCATTCCCTAATACCATTAATATTTTATATGAACCCAGTTTAATATTTTTTCTTCTCAAGGAAATTCTGTTTTTGTATACCAAAGAGGTTTTGATGTTTAGACATTTTGTTTTCTGATATCAAGTGTCAACTTTCAAGAGTTAAAAAAAGTCCACCTCACAGCCAAATGTTCAATATATTTGTCGTTTTAATAATAATCGTAATTATTTTGCAGATAAATCATTTTATATTATTTTATTACATTAAAATAAACGTCAAATATTTATATCGAAGAGTTCATCACTTTATCGTACATCATCTTTAAAATAAATTGTTTCCGGATACATTTGTTTAGAACATTTTTAACACTGTAAAATGGCACAACAAAATTGACGCAGCTGTGATTGCTATTTCACGATTTGTTGATTATGCTAGCCAGCATTTTTATTTTGTTACAGAGTTACCATCTATGCGCGGATCTATTTTTCTAAGAAAATCAATGGGCCTGAACTTGGGCTAACAACCTATCAAGGTTCTAACGTTAATAGATTGAGGTATATCCCAGATGCGAGGTCCGAATTTGCTGGTTTTAGATGGTAAAAACAACTGCGATAGGAAGTTTTGTCTCTGTATTTTTTTAAAGTAACGTTCACGCAGTACAAGGCTCAGGAGCCACTCTAGGTAGGCGTCTACTGTGTAAGAGGCAGTGTTTTTGTGGTTAAGTGGGGAAGATAACGGTTAACCCTAGACCTGAAGAGGCTAAGATTATCATGATTAGGAAAACATTCACTAGAGAATCGATTCCAGAGAGCAGCGGTTCGCGGGAAGAAATTGCTCGAGTAGAGCTTACTTCTCACCATTGAAATACCAAGTGAATGCAGGTTGTACGTTACAATGTGCGAATCATGGCGGGTCTTAATCATGATGATTAGAACTGGTGAAATTAAAGAATATAGTTTATCTGAGCAATTTCCATGGAAGTAGCGATAAGGCAGTTACAGGCTTGCAAAGAAAGAATATTTTTTGACACATACAGGGTGAGCCAAAATTGTATTAACAATTTTGCCCTTACTGTTCACGATGGTCTCGATCAAACTTTCCCAAATTGTTGGGTAAGTCGCGGAGGATTGTTGGCATGGCCCCCACACCCCCCTGATCTGACGCCACGTGACTTCTGGTTATGGGGTGTATTTTTTTTTCTTTTTTTTTTAATCATATCACTCCGGGCAAGGCGGTAAGTCCACTGGTGTGCAGGGGGCTACGTAAGAGTGAAAAGATTGGAAAAGAGAAAGCCGGAAACCACATCCTAGACAGGGAACAAGGGATGAGCCTCTACACCTGTTCAATAGACGTGGGTGGAGTGTGAACCGGGCGATAGTTCGGTCTATCTACTCCAATTAAAAAAAAATAAACAAAGAGGAAAAGTGAAAAGATTGGAAAAGAGAAAGCCGGAAACCACATCCTAGACAGGGAACAAGGGATGAGCCTCTACACCTGTTCAATAGACGTGGGTAGAGTGTGAACTGGGCGATAGTTCAGTCTATCTACTGCAATTGAAAAAAAAATAAACAAAAAGGAAAAGTGAAAAGATTGGAAAAGAGAAAGCCGGAAACCACATCCTAAACAGGGAACAAGGGATGAGCCTCTACACCTGTTCAATAGACGTGGGTGAGTGTGAACCGGGCGATGGTTCAGTCTATCTACTCTAATTGAAAAAAAAGAAAAGTGAAAATGAAAAGATTGGAAAAGAGAAAGCCGGAAACCACGACCGAAGTCGAAGGAAAATGTACCGGAAACCCCTTCCTAAACAAGAAACAAGGCGATCACCTTCACTCCTGCTCAAAAGAAGGGGGTGGAGTGTAAAACCGGGTGATGGTGGGAACTATCTACTCCAATAATAGTAATAATAATAATAATAATAATAATAATAATAAAAATTAAGTTTTAACTTAGTATAAGTCGAAACGAGATTTAAACACAAAAATTATTTGCAATAGCAAAATACTACCTCTGTTAAAAAAAATTCAGACAAATTAAAGACAAAAATTAAACAGGCAAAAATAAAAATAAAAATCGCAAATCACCATACCAGGAAGGTAAGACAGACTGAAAAAGTTGAGCAGAAATACCGAAGTAGGATTCCGTTCTGTAATTTTCCCAGAAAATTTTCGTTGTGGCCCGCCATCTTGGGTTAGTTGAAATCGCGAGAGGGAGAAAGAAAGAATGACCGATGCTACACCACCTCTACCCTTAAAAATTCCTTCAAACAGCGAAACCACTATGAAGTCGAAACGAGATTTAAACGCAAAAATTATTTACAATAGCAAAATACTACCCCTGTTAAAAAATTCAGACAAATTAAAGACAAAAATTAAACAGACAAAAATTAAACAGGCAAAAATCGCGTGTATAGCAAAAATTAGAGACATTGAAAAACTCAAGAACAGAATAAAAGATGTAATATCAGACATTCCCCATTAAATGTACGTCAAGGCACTCAATTGCATTGTTGATCGCTGTTTTTTGTGCATCTTTTGTGCTGGTGGACAGCTGGAGACTGTTCAGAAAACTTAGAATAAATTATTCTTCTCATACTAGTGTTAACATAATTTTGACTTTCTCTCTCTCTCTCTCTTTCTTTCTCTCTCTCTCTCTCTCTCTATATATATATATATATATATATATATATAATATGAGCATAAAGTGATTCTTTTTTTAATAATTTCCCCCAATCAAGTCAATAAAGCCACTAAGATGCAAATGTCGCTATTTTATAGTTTTAATTTCGCGCATGCACATTTTATTATTGTTTTTAATTTGCTATTTGCACAGTATAGTAGAGTCAGTTGGGCACCGTATGTGAGAAAAAGAGCACTATAATGCAATACACTTCGCCAGAAATTTGGGAACGGCATGCTGTACTGCTTGGAATTTGCACCGGAAGCGGAAATACGAATGTTTGAGAGTGTTGCATGTCAATCTGAAGACAGTGCAAAGATTTTGGAAAGAGTTGAATGAGCTTAATGGTGATTACGAAGGTACGGCATCTAGAAAAACTCACTCTAATCGTTCTGATAAAAAAGAACTCTCGAATTTGTTGGCGAAGGTCCCATACTCAACACGAAGTATATTTATACAAGACCAAGGATATGCAAGGTGAACCTGAGAACAACAGCAATTAAGACATGGTTCCACTCTCCTCAAAACTGACCAATCTCCCAATCAGACCCCTTGCTGCCGGATGTAGTTTATTATCATACCCAGGAATAGAAAATGCTTGGAATTTATGTTTACATGAATTGTTTAATTTACCAGTACAATACTCATGCCCTGTAGATACATTACTGATTGTTCCTATAGAAATACCTTTGTTATTGTTTCCTTCTAGAAATAAATTAGAAATTAAAGATGAAAGAAAATGTTTTCTCAATACCAACCACATTTAGTATAGTTGTTACAATTCGGTGTATTTGTGTTTGTTAAATCTAAATAAACTCTAGGGCTTGTAAGATATTCAACATATTCAAAATATTGAAATCCACCAGCGAAAAATCATGTCTTCATTTTCTTCTGTTTTAATTAAATGCAAGACAGCATGTTAAAAATTGTATCTGATAAGTTGGGAAACCGCCAGACCTGGGAGTGGTCGCTTTATTGCAAAAAATTCTACAAATAAAATGAAATAATCATGTCTTCATACAATGGTCTGTTGCCAAGCAATCTCGGTGTGTGACCGCCCAGATTTCATCAATTATATTGTAATTAGATGTTTAAATTCTACTGAATATGGTAGCGTGAAATGTACATACAGTATTCTGAATCTTGTTAAATTAAAAAAAAATATCTGTGTAACATTGATGAACTAAAGACATCATTGTACATAAATATAACAAAACAAAGACAATGTTTCTACAAAAAACAGTCAACCAGCATAGTTCCGGAAGAAAATGTCTCTAAGGTAAAACGTCTTTACGATTATAGTACTTGATATCAAGAATAGTAGTAGAAATAATAATAATAATAATAATAATAATAATAATAATAATAAAATGAATTAGTACGCTTATGTTGATTTACCTTCAAGTTTATTAGAGAGCGGATGCGATTCCGCGAAACACGGTAAACTCATAAACTTATTTCACACACACACACACACACACATGCACACACACACGCACACACACGCACACACACACACACACACACTCGCACACACACACACACGCGCGCACTCGCTCACACACACACACGCTCTCGCACACACACACACACGCACTCGCACACACACACACACACACACACTCGCACACACACACACACGCGCGCACTCGCTCACACACACACACGCTCTCGCACACGCTCTCGCACACACACACACACACACGCACTCGCACACTCACACACACACACAAACACACACACACGCGCACTCGCACACACACACACACACACACACACACATCTTATGACTTAATTTTTCGTTGGATTACAATATTGATTTTTCATGGCATTTCGGGAGAGTCACGTTACTGGGTAGTGTCTATTTCTTTTCCAAGTAATAAATACGTTACACTATGTCACATAATGCCAACAGCAAGAAAAAATCCGTTAACTTATCTATTGAGAAGGATAAATGTATAACTTTCTCAAACATTATTAAAAAGCGAATACAAACTAACAAGGATAGAATTTGAACTTGAATCGTTAATTCCATTTACAATCCCGTGACCGATACGCACCTCATATATGTACACCTTATCATTAAATATATCCTTATCGTTCCCAATACCGTTATCATTCAATATAATGTTATCACTTAAATAACGTATGCGAATAATTCTGAGTTCAGTAAAACGATAAGATGAAAAAGAAATTTAAACTGAAGTTTTAAAGTTAAAATATCAAATATACCGCTTAAATAGTTGTTTCTTGGCTTCAGTAAACAGAGATTCAGTCTTCCCATTAGCAAAGTTTATAATTTTGAAATGTACGAGCCATTACTAATCACAATAAATAACTCTAAATACATTTACACACATTGTGCGCATGCAAATTATAAACATTCTATTTGTAGTAAGTATATGAACAACAAAATAAACCATAAAATTCATATATAAACCCCCAAACCAAACAACAACATCCACAGCGCCACCAGACAAGATAAATAGGAAAACCTATCCTGAATTTAGCCACCCCAACCAAACACTTAACCCTAAGACGTTAAAAAGGTCAACAGAATTCAAATTACAGCCCAACCCCACTATCACCTAAAAAAAACAAATCCAACACAAATAAATGGTCTTTTCAACGAGATAATTCTCATATCAATAAGATCACCTGAAGAATGAAGCAGCCTACAAACACGGCTGGCTTCGAAACGCGAAAATTTTTGTGTAGTGATATTATGAATTTATAAACCATTGTAACAACCATTACAATATAACGCTCTACATTTGTATCGAGCACTCTTTATAAAAGTAAATGCATGAACAAAAAACCTACGAGTTCTACAACTTAGTTACAATATATATATATATATATATATATATATATATATTATTGTTAAGGTTCATCGTCTTGGGGTTTTTTCTTTCTCACGAATGCTTGGTATTTTGTTCAAGTATTTCGTTTGTTTCTTTTTTTCTTCCCCTTCTTTTCCCTCCGGGTTAGTTCACGGTGGGTTTCAAGACGATCTCATTTGTAGTTTAATTATTGATAATCTTGACAGAATTAGTTCTGTGGCTATTGGTATTATAACTATAGTTAATATATATATATATATATATATATATATATATATATATTAGAGATATTGGAGGTTATCTACATTAAATGAAAGCAACCCAAATTTAATAAAATCATATTTCAATCTGATCACAACATATTACATTGCATATATATATATATATATATATATATATATATATATATATAGCTTTTATAATCGTTTCTCTCCAAGTAAGGCAGTACTGCCACTGGTGAGAAGTTAGCGGAAAAAAGGAGGACAATGTGTCAGAGAAAGGATAAGAGAAAGATGGGAATCAAGGAGATAAAAGATCTTGAAGATTATAGCTATCAGGGAAGCAAGTATACAGAAGGAAGTTTCATAGGCGGGAAGTGTGAGAAAAGTAACTATGGGAGTAGAAGTGGTGGTTACATTTGAATCTTTTGACTGTAAAAGGGTGGAACCAAGTTGCTAATCTAGTAGCTCGAGTAAATTCGTGTAGACGGGGTACCAAGGGTATAATCTAGTCAGAACAGAAGCCGTGAAAATATTTTTAGAAAAGACAGAGGGAAGCCACATTTTATAGGCGAGAAAGTGGCTGAAGTCGAGCTGCCAAATCGGGATCGAATACATTGCAGATCATTCTTTGGATTTTGTCGAGAACACCGAAATGAATAGCAGGAGCACCCAACCAGATATGGCAGCAATATTCAATGCACGGACGAATGGTAAATTTGTATATGTATATTGCATACATAGCACGCATATGATTGCATGAAAAACGCTCCCACTCACTTAGGTAAATAACGCTGAAGCCATTAGAGTTCGTTTAAAGTTATTCAAATTACAAAAACCGCAATAACTCAAATTTGCTTTGAACGTTTAATTTAATTTAAACGTTTAATTTTAACGTCGAAAGAAAACTTGAATTAATTTATGGTTCATTCAAGTTATCGGATTAATTATAAAAACTGCAGTCTGAAGTTATTATACAAAACCAGAAAATCCCTTTTTACTTCAATGACAAGTTGATAAAAATTAATCAACACCTATAATAGAAATTTAATAAAAATTAATCAACACCTATAATAGAAATTTAATAAAAATTAATCAACACCTATAATAGAAATTTAATAAAAATTAATCAACACCTATAATAGAAATTTAATAAAAATTAATCAACACCTATAATAGAACAACGGACAAACATATATAAATATTTGAAGCATTTACATCTTAATATAGTGACCATTCTTAATAACAACCAGGAATCCATTGATTTTGCTAAATTTTTTACCTTAACTGCTTCAATTTCCAACATAGTGGTTTTAATTGCTTCCTGCTTTGTTATCATATATTTTACCACCTTTATTATTTTCTCTTTTCAACTGATTTTTTTTTTAATCATTTCACCCCGAGCAAGGCGGAAACGCCACTGAAGTGCAGGGGGCTACATAAATGTAAAAAGATTAATTAGAAAAGAGTACAACCTAGTTAGAAAGGAACAATAGAAAGCTGAGATAGCAGGTGCAATGACAGATACATAGGTGGAGAGAAAGGGAAGGTTATACAGGGGTGGGGAGAGAGCTAGTGTCCAGTGCTTAGTAGATGAGTATTGACTTTGCATTTAAATTTCTGGAGCCGTCAGGAAAGCAAGAATACGGGAGCGAGTTCCACAGGCGGGAAGTGCGAGAGAAGGAGCTGTAGGAGTAGAATTGTCGTCTGCATTTGGCTAACCTGACTGTGAATGGGTGGGACCCAGTTGCCAGTCTGGTTGCACGAGTAAACACCTGTTGAGGAGGCATCAGTTTTCATCCACATTTGATCGGATTTAGATACGGACTTGATGGTGGCCATTTTATAACTTTCTTTCCTGTAAACCTTTTACGCTCAAACATTAAATACACGAGAAAGCGTATTACCGTATATAAATACACACTTCACTTTAAAGGCTGTGTGGCTGGAACCATTCAAAGAAAATATTGTCCATGAAATCGCAATATTTGCAACCGTTTAACTCTGGTCCTGGGTATGGCGGTGAACTGCATCCGGCAGCAAGGCCTCTGATTGGGAGGTTGTGAGGAGCACGGAACCACCTCTTAATTGATGTTGTTCTCAGGTTCATCCTAACTCGGAGTGGTAGCACCTGTTAGGGCCCCAGCTATGGGCAAATAGTTAACCCCTCCCCCCCACCAAACTGGGGTCAAAACACTATGAAAGTATAAAAATACACTTTTATAGAAATATATACATAAAACTAGACTTTTATAGAAAAATATACATTTTCGAAGTAAAAATATTACCAACAATACATTTTTGAAGAAAAAATATTACCATAACACATTTTTGAAGGAAAAGAAATTATTTTCAGCAAAACATTTTTGAATACAAAACAGGAAGACATTTTCAGTTTTCTAAAATAAAAAAAGAATAAAAACAAAAAAAAATTCATCAAAATCTAACTAAATCAACCTTCTCACTATAACCGAACATTAAAACTTCTACCTTTTTGGCATTAAATAACCCACAGAGGTTGATATGCCGTTAAACAAAACTCAAATTCAGTTTAACTCCTTTATCGATTTGAAATAGTTCAGTAATCGATTGATCGACAATTCTAGTACACATCATCACACTGTCGCTTCCTTGCTGCCTTTTAACCACAGGCACATCTGCATTAGATAAACTCCATCCTTTGGTCCTTTTATCACGTTCATTGAGTGTCACTGGAGATTCGTTCGTGAAAATGAATCAAGTCAATTTTCATGTATTTCTTGGTGCAATTTTGAGGCTTTATAATATTTACTTTACCGAGAGGAGTTTGCTTAGGGTATTTCTTAAATGATCCCAATTTACGAAGTTTTCTGCACTTTTTTTTCTTGACTCACTCAATTTCAGTCTGTTCAAAGATTTGAGCAGTGGTCAAAAGTGTCTGCTTCGCTAAAACTCTCTTTAGTTTATGTTATCTTCGAGGAGATCATTTATTTTTCTGTGTCTTCTCGTTTTAAATTTACTTATATTTTTCGTTTGATGATCTCCGTGAAGTTCCTTTGATATATTCCAATGCAGACATTCCCTCACTCAATAACTTTGTCAGTTTCTGTTTTCAACATTTGTTAGATCTTTTTCACTATGTTTCAATATATGATATAAAAAAACTAAAAAAATTTATTAGATTTCAGAGGCTTCAAACTAATATTAGTTTAGTTTGCATTATGCAGACTTCGGTTTTTATAATAAAACCAATAACTTTAATAGAAACATGTTAAACCTATTTAGCTATGTAACTCAAGATTTGTTTTGATATCCAAATTGATCGTTTAAAGTTTGGCAAATATTTTCAAATTAAATCTGATTTACCTAATAACTTCTTCAGATTCATCGTTTATGCAAAGTGAAAATCGCGTGACGTTTATATAGACATAAACACACCAACGCACATAAAACGAGAGTGAGTGGGCTTGGAATACACCCTGAAACAATTCAAAAATATCAAAAGCTATTTTCTTAAAAGTTTTTGGTTGCCATGAGATATGTTTACTTTCTATGCAAGCTGTTCGGTGTAAATCTTCTAATGAAACAAAATGTTTACTCAAACCCTACAAATAGGTAAACTGTCTAAAAGAACATCAAACAACTTAGGTTCTTGTGATCCCATTCCTACAGTGGGTTACCTGACTCCAGAGGTCTATCCCATTCTCGTGAGACACACTCAATAATAATAATAATAATAATAATAATAATAATAATAATATTTCAATATCAGAACGAGCTCATTTTGTGCTATTCTTTCACTCTCATAAATTAGAACAAAAGTAAACAAACTAGAAAACTACATAATGACTTTTTCAAAATCACTTATTTCTTACACAGTTGTATACTGTTATTTAGGCGGATGTGCGTTGTGGTGCAGTGGATAGGGAACGGGAAATCGGAGAGCTGAGTTCCAATTCTAGTTGAATTCGTTGCATTCACTTACACGCAAATACCTTTGAGAAATGTATTAATCCGTGTCTTCTCTCCAACTATGTGTCAAATAACAGGACAGATTGGGTTCTATAGCCTTGGTTGGCAACCAGTCTACCAAAGAAAATAATGAAAACCTACTGCGGAAAAATCTACCCAGTTGGTTATGTCTCTTTCGAGACATGATCGCCCAAGTGTGTGTATTAAATGATATTACTGATACTTTTATTCAGGTATTTAGGTTCGAATAAAATGTACGGCATAAAATATTATTCGTCTTTTATGTTTCAAGTATATTCAAGATGTACTTGATCATGGATTTCACCGACTTCTTGCCCTTTGTAAAGTAATTTTTTTATCTTTCTTTGTACCTGTTCTGCCATCTATTCGTAGAAACTCGTTAAGTAAGTTACTCTTGCTTCATTTGCCTTCAGTATACCTTGTAAATGTTAAATTTCTCAAGCACTCTTTCCTCATTATATATCCCAGATATTTCTGCGTATAAGCTTTCTTCTTGTTTCTGTCTCCCGTAGAACTTTCTCGTTTTTCATAAACCTTTTACTAAAACTAAAGAGACTTCAGTTTTATTCCGCAGCTAGTGAGCCCGTGCCGTAAAAATGACTGCAAAATATTTATATCGATATGGCGTCTAAAATTATCACAAATACATCAACAAAGAATGAAATCACCACCATAGTATTATTAATAACTTTCATAAATCAATCCAATATACTGACTCTAGTAAGAAGGAAGTTTTTGGCAATTACAAAATTAAATACATAAATGCATTAGAAAAAAGTAATCCCAACGCTGGTTTAGAATACCCTGTTCAAAACAAGTATTCAGAAATACGTAACACTATATAGTTTGACCCACACTTCAGCCGTCATGTCCAAACAAACATTGGAAAATTCTTCCTAAATTTAATTCACAAACATTTCTAACGGAATCAAAATAACATTTCATTTACGTACAGTTATAGGGAACACAGATAAAAAAAATAAAATAAAATATGAAAATAAAATACATAAACAAAACAAAATTAAGCATTTGATTTCCTTTAAAACCCATATCTTTTTCTCGTTCTCTTTTCTACCCCCTCTCTGTCTGTCTGTCTGTCTGTCTCTGTCTCTGTCTCTCCCTCTCTACGCCCCTGTCTATACTTCTTTCTCAAATAATGAGAAGGTAAACCTCAAATAAAAAGAGGAAGAAGAAAAGACTGCACACGTCATCGAACGTTTGTTGGCTACAGGTTTTCCTCTTGCTGTGACTGGCAATATATATATATATATATATATATATATATATATATATATGAATGATACAAATATAGCTTTAGGGTATGCTGTATTTATGAGTAGAAGTGCTCAATAGATAGAATGTATGTAAATACAAATATAAAAATTGACACAGAGGACAACGCGCAGTAGCAACAGTCTATTTCATATACGAACGAATCACCTGACCAAGTGTGTTGTTTGTTGGCTCAATATAAATGAGATAAAATGGGATAAAATGAGGCGTTGTGTAAGGTCAACTCAATAACCGTTAAAATAATACAATAAATCGGAAATATCCGACTTTAGTGACCATAATACTTCATTGGCCTGCACATATTCTCGAGCCAACAAACAAAAATAACTGAAGATTGCATTCAATCATGAGACAGACTGCGGCCACTCGATATTGACCTTAATGTCTACTTTTATATTTATATATAAAAGACATCCTAAAATATCTACGTGTGAAATACAGTGCTGATAACAGAAAGGAAAATACAGGAACTCCTACAGAAGGTAGCAAGGGAAAACGAGAAGAAAGGATTAAACATAAACTAAAAACAAACAAAAACAAAAAAAAAACGAATGCATAGTCATCAGCAAAACAAGGACTCTAAAATACCAATGACAGGTTTGGGGCACTAATATGAAACAGGTGCGGAAATTTAAATACCTGGGAACAGTTCTAACAGAGGATGGAATGTGCGACACTGAGATCCTAAAGCGTATTGACATGGCCAAGGAAGCATTTCAAAAACTAAGAAGAGTATTAAGAGAAAGGAAGATTTCGTTGGAAACAAAGAAAATAGTACTTGATCGTTATGTGACATCTGTCGTTCTATATGGCAACGAATGCTGGAGATCTTCTCAAAGATGAAGGAGAGACTCGAAGCAACGGAAATGTGGTTCTACAGAAGGATGCTGAGGATACCATGGACCAAACATGTGAGTAACAACGAGATTTTGGAAATGATTTAACCAAAAACGGACCTCATACTTAGCATCAGGAAGAGACAGCTGAGGTTTCGGAGACATATCATGAGGAAAGAAAGGTTGGAAAAACTAATACTCACAGGACGGATAGAGAAAAAGAGAGATGAAAGCAGCGAGAGGCATACTTGATGGGATTGAGCAAGTGGATGGCGGAGCCGAATTAGGAGAAATGCCAAGAGGAAAAATTTTGAGGGATAGGGGTAAGTGAAAGCCCATGATCGCCCACGTCCTGAAAAAACACGGCACTTAAGAAGAAGAAGAAGAAGAAGAAGAAGAAGGTTTCAAAACGTCATCGCCAAGTATTTTATTTTGTGTAAACACTTCCATGAAAAGGAACATATATTAACCTAAGTTATAAAATCTATTATCTGCAAGAAAATACATTTGGTTTTGATGATTACCTCGATTTTGAAAGTAAATGATCCTCCAATATTTTTAAACAAATCATCGTTGACTTATTTTGTTCAAATGTCCGTTATTGTATCCTTCAGATAATCTGAGCTTCTAATTTCCAAGAGTATAATCTTTATTTTCATAATATTCCACTGATTTTCTCTCTTTTGAAGTACAGTTCTGTAGGTGGCCATTCCACGTATTATGTTCCGGAAGCTATTTCTTGCAGGTGTAGAGATATGGCACGGTACACCTACACACAAAAAAATTGGTGTTGTTCTTATCTATGAATGCTTGTATACTATTTATTTCTTGTTTGTAAGTTCCGACTCACAATAAAGAAATTCAACATTTTTAAACTGAAAAAAGATATTGTCTTCATGATTTT
Source organism: Ascarosepion bandense (assembly GCA_037127315.1). Classification (NCBI taxonomy): domain Eukaryota; kingdom Metazoa; phylum Mollusca; class Cephalopoda; order Sepiida; family Sepiidae; genus Ascarosepion; species Ascarosepion bandense. The sequence continues at coordinate 1,714,382 of JBBBDQ010001470.1, forward strand.
TGTACAGGGTTTCCAAACATTTGCAAGACGCTGTATGTTTAATTTATTTGTTTTATGATTGGGGAGACTAACTTTTTTTTTAAATATAAAACTTTCTTTATCTCTCAAAATGCTGTTTTTTTTATTTATTTTCTTCTTCACGGTTGTAATTTGTTAAATTATTGGCTCAAAACAACGCTTGAACTTTCCTGTAATAAAACGAGGAACCTTTCTTGCAATCACCTGTTTTGAAAGAATGTTAAGAATGGCCTTGGTCGGTGAAATACATACCAAAATAATTTTGCACCTAATGTCAGCAGCTATTTTGTTATCAATGACATTGTTTAACAGAACAGTGATTTAAGATGGCCAGACAGTTGTGACAGGCGATTAAATTCGAAGCTTGTCCCAAGGGTCATGTCTAAATAAGTTGTTTTTAAGAAGATCACATTAAGTCAGGGTGTTTTTAAAAGTATTTTTTTAATCACGTCAGTCAGTTTAGGTGCCATACGTGATACACGCTTGGGCGATCATGTCTCGAAAGAGACATGACTGACTGGGCAGAAGATTATCCCGCAGTAGGTTGCCATTGCTTTCTGCGGTAGACTGGTTGCCGACCAAGGGTATAGAACCCAATCTGTCCTATTATTTGACTCATAGCTAGAGAGAGAAGAAAGTTATTATATTATTACGAAGTAATTAGTGGGGGATCAGTTTAGTACTTCATAACAATTGAAAACTGATCCCCCACTTTATGATCAATAGAAGCCTTAATCATGATTCCAACTATTATTTTCAGTAAGTCAGTTAAGTGCCATACGTGATACACGCTTGGGCGATCATGTCTCGAAAGAGACATGACTGACTGGGTAGAAGATTATCCCGCAGTAGGTTGCCATTGCTTTCTGCGGTAGACTGGTTGCCGACCAAGGCTATAGAACCCAATCTTTCCTGTTATTTAACCCATAACTGGAAGGAAGAGACGGATTAATACCTTTCCCAAGGGTATTTGCGCGTAAGTGAATACAATGGATTCAGCTGGAATTCGAACTCGGCTCCCCGGTTTCTCGTTCCGAGCCGATATCCACTGTACCACAACGCACATCCTGTTTTTTTTTAAAGACCAGGCTTCACTTACGGCAATAATTCAGTTGTGAAGCAGAAGAATGAAAAACTCATTCTCATTAAATTTTTTTCTGAAGGCGATTTTCTTTATTGAACAAAAGGCAATACATCTTTATAAATTCTGCACTGATCCCAAACAAAAGAGTAAGAAGAAATAAAATAATATTTTCATACAACCATAACACATGAATTTGGATTTATGTTGCAGAAAATTGCGTATGTGCCAATATCACGTGCATTCAATTAACGTCTACTTTGTGGTTTCATAAGTGATAACATAATAATTATCGATAAGAGATGAAGACATTTAAAATGTCGCAGGCTGCACCCATGAAATTATTCTTAATGGACAAATTCATAAAAGCGGTTCAAGATTTTCTACATTAAAACGTGGAGAAAATTATTAAATAAAATTATTCTAAATTTAAAAAAAAATATTTCGTACTACAAGAGTTAATATGTCAAGAGGGAAGGAATTTAACTAAAACAGTGCTTTTCAATTAGAGTATCGCGATATTCTGCTTTGTCACAAAAAGTACTTAGGACTTAATTGGAGTAGATAGATCTATCTATCGCCCGGTTCACACTCCACCCACGTCTATTGAACAGGTTAAGAGGCTCATCCCTTGTTCCCTGTTTAGGATGTGGTTTCCGGCTTTCTCTTTTCCAATCTTCTCACTTTGTTGTTTTTTTTTTCAATTGGAGTAGATAGATCTATCTATCGCCCGGTTCACACTCCACCCACGTCTATTGAACAGGTTAAGAGGCTCATCCCTTGTTTCCTGTTTAGGATGTGGTTTCCGGCTTTCTATTTTCCAATATGTTCACTATTACTTAGCCCCCTGCACATCAGTGGCGTTACCGCCTTGCTTGGGGTGATATCATTAAAAAAAAACTGTGGCAAAATTTCAAGTTAAAAATACAAAATTAACGAAAAAAACAAAACATATATTCGAAAAAATATATAAAGAGGAATAGTTTGGTTATCGTAAGAAAACTCACTTATTATAGCAGTTTTATTTTTCTCTGGAAGATGTTAACTGAAAAACATGAAAAAGAAGAAAACTTAATTATGGTAACTAAAAATGAATGGTTACAAAAGAGGAAAGCTATAAAAGCAATGTTTTGATTATGAATTATTTTGTGCCCGGATGATATACTTAGATATGAAATAATTAATTTCTAATTAATATGGAATTGATAAAGATAAATTGAACATTGATTGATATGAGTGGGTTATTAAACCGTTCAGAAAATCAGAAGCACCCGAATCATTCCAGAACGAAGAAGAAATGCTCGATATAAAAAATGAATTATGTTTAAGATTCAAACATTTAGAAACAGAATTAGATTTTTTTCGGATATGAATTTCAATGCGGTACCCAAACGAGATCTATAAAAGTTTTGGTAATTCTGATTCAGATCAAAACATCTTATTATTGCAAATCTGGCTTCTCTGTTTTAACAAACAGAAAGACAAAAAAAAAAAAATCTAAATCGTTGACTAGAAAATCCAAATGACCTTGCAAGCCATATAACACAATATTATTCGTCATGAAGTTCAGATATCTCATCGAGACAAATGAAAACCTAAATTGATTTAAATTTTATCTGAAATTTTCACAATGTTATTGTATATTTTGGTGAATTAAAACTTACAATTGGAGAGTACTATCCGAGTTTGTGGTCTAATTTGTCGCATTTTGTTTAGGATCAAAATATAGTATTTTCCTGTGTCAACGAAATAAATACCATTATCTTACGACTATGGTGTTGTGTTTCTTCATCTTAAGGGAAATAGATTGACGAAGTCACAGACATGTGAGAAACCACTGCTTTAAACGTATTTGAAAAAAAAGTTTTCTTAAATATAAAAAGGAATTTATTATTTTGGTGGATATACTGAATAGAAACTTTTCCAGTTTTATATATATATATATATATATATAAAGTAGTTCGTTACTATAGGTGAATTACAGATTTCTAGAAAATTATACATTCTATGAGAAAATATGATGTATAACAATATATATAATCTAATAGTAGGTAACTGAATGATAAAATGGAAAAAACATATGCCATGAAAATTGAAACAGGAATGTACAGAAAATGCTGTAAAAATATCATACGAGATTCATAAATAAAACATCTAGGAATTTTAATAAAATAATATATGAATGAAAAATGTACTTTTTATGAAATAATACACTTAATGCATTAGTTGTTCATCATAATAAGTCTGGTCATCATTCCAACTTAAAAAATGCGATTTTAATTAGAATTTATTAAGATGAAAGCTTATAGAAGATACACAAAATACGTCTTTCATAGAAGAGAACATGTGAAAAAAAGAGAAGTCTTATTCACTTCAACAATTTCTTGTATTATGAAATACAATAACAACCATATATAATTAATAGAACTTTTACAATTTTGGAATAGTCAGTGCATAAATCAGAGAGTTCGTTTCACTTGACAGTTCTCCTTTCGACGTTTCGAAGTATCAGTAATAAGATGTACTAAGATACAATGAGATCGTATAGGACCTGCAAGGTGGATGGCTTAAATAACAGTGTAAACTCGAATCTTTAGCCTTGAGTAGCAGCCATGTGGGAGAAGGTAAATTCTGAATTTCAAACCATGGAAAAGGCGGCGGGAAACCAATCTTCTATATTTTCCAAGAACGTATGGTAATTCACATCTAATAAAAAAAGGAATCGCTTCTGCCCTGAAAGTAAATAGCATTAAAAGAATAATTACGTAATAATTATGTTGCTTTCATTGGCATCAGTGATTGGGGTTCAAGCTCAGATGAAAGCAATAATTTCGAATTTTGATTTTTGAAGGAGGAAAGCCTCTCTACTTTGGAAATTGATCCAACACACACTTTCTGTCCCTGTTTTATAAAGTATGTATCAACAAAGAAATTTTAAATTTTCTTGAGATTGACAGATATGTTTTTACAGCTTATCAACCAATTATTTAAAGGTAGAAATAGCTGAGATTGTAAGGATTTTTTCGAAGTAATAATGATTTACAAATCCTATTAATTATTCATAGCTGTAGGGAAGAAAAGGTAGATTCATACCTTTCCGAAGGATATCTGTGCGTAAGTGGATATAACGAACTCAACTGGAATTGAAACTCAGCATTTCTGTTATTTCTAAGCAGTCACCCATCTACGTACTGACCAGATACGACGTTGTTTGACCGGTGATCGTAAGCCTCCATTTTCCTCTGATCGTTAATGTGAATAACGGATACAGCATACAGTCATTAAAGCGTGTTGCTATATGTTAGCTTAAGAATAAAAAATATTAATTTAAATCGAAATAGAGAAAACAGCGTGAAAAATCCACAATAACCGCTGTGAATTAGCAGGTCTGTCATATGATGTTTTAGTTTTTTTCTACTGTGGATAATAGAAAGTCACGGATTTTACAGATACCTGCTCGTAGGAATGAGATCAAATCACTTGATTAAGTTTCCAAAGAGTGGATATCAGTCCATGAATTAATTATAATCGCACTGATTTAGAATTTTTTAGCATTTGAATATCAAACTAAACTGAAATGGGCTGCATTTGTTAAGAACAGTGATAAAGTTAATAAATAAAACATAGTTGGTGTCAGTTCTTAGGTTATCAGTATCTTAGGACGGACTCAAATCAGAAATAAAATTGTAAGCTAAAACAGCTTTAAAAACACGAAAGATTCTGTAAAATGACTATTTTATTTTCAACAGGCCTTATTCCAGTCATTTTGATGTTTATTCAAGGGTTTTTATTAAAGATAATATCAATCGCACATTCAACAATTGCAGCTATAATGCAAAAATAATGCTATTCCAGTATAAGCAAATATTAAAATGAAACTCTAAAAGAATATAACAAAATGTAGATTAAATATTGCTATGTTAAATTCTCTTGCTACAAACCAACAGAGAATTTTAAAATTTTACATTTTACTTGATAAACTTGGACGACTAAATGTGAAGTGATTGAAACGCAATTTTCTTCAGAAAACTGAATTGAAACGTAAATATATTTATTTATTTTATATTCCAGATAGACCATTCGTACTTATAATATATATGCGGCTGAATTCAATGATAATTTCTACTGAAGGAAAAAGAAATGGGGTAAAATCCTTTATTACGGGTTTCATCTTATCGAATGAAATATATATGTAGGGAGAAGGCACGGAGATTAAAATTCTACACCGAGAAAAGGTTAAATCTGCAAGAACGGTTAACTAAATTTTTTGACATCCGATATATGCATTATATAACCGACCTCATTCAACAGTAATTTTGTTAGAAAAATTGATATGCTGTATGAACCCGGATGTAAATTTAGCTTAGGAAACTCAGAACAACGAATAGTTACATGCAGATAAATGCCAAAATGCCAGATTAGTGAATTTACGAAACTAAGCCCAAATGAATAACAAAAGGAAAACCGTTCGGGATAGAGTCATTGAGAATTGCTTGTTTGTTTAGCGGTATATCAACTACTTATGGGTCATTTAATATCGAAATTTAATTTTCTTTGGAGCATTAGTAATTTCTTTTACAAAAATGTATTGATAGTGTTATTTTACCACTTAGATTATGCATTATTGACAATATCAAATCTGTGTTTTTGTTTTTACAGAAAAATTATTGCTGGTAATTTTTTTTACTATGATAATGTGTTGTTGGTAGTTTTAGTATAAAAATGTTTATATTTTATTGTGATTTGACTCCGTGATTTGGGGATTAAATATTTTCCAATAGCTGGGTCCCTAACAGGTGCTACCAGCTAAGGTGAAGGGGGACCTGGGAACAACAGCAATTAAGAAGTGGTCTCACGCTCCACAAATACACCCGACCAGAGGCTTTTCGTAGGATGTAAGTCCCGAGTTCGAATTCTACTTAAATTCCTTGCATTCACTTACGCGCAAATACCCTTGGAAAAGGTATTAATCGGTCTCTTCCCTCCAGTTATGGGTTAAATAACAGGAGAGATTGGGTTCTATGTGCCTTGGCTGGTAACAAGTCTACCGCAGAAAGTAATGGCAACCTACTGCGAGATAATCTTCTGCCAAGTCAGTCATGTTTTGAAAGAGACATGATCACCCAAGCGTGTATCACGTATGGCACTTAACTGACTAAAGTTTATCGTCATACCCAGGACGCTTGAGTATTGTGCTAACGATTTAGATTTAAACACATGAACAACTGATATGAGAGCAAATCCGAAACTGTCTTTAACATGAGGAAAGTCATAAACTTTGTTAATTCGAAATATGTAGATCTCATTTGTCTAGGGCCGGACATCAGACCTAAGATCATTCTTTCAGTCAACTTTTGTTTGCATTTTCATATACTTCTTGAATATGTTGCATCGAATCCATAGGAAGATTTGTTAGTAGGACACTGAGCTAGACCTACGGCACACTGAATTGCTGAATTTGTCTCTCTGATCACTTTGTCTCTCTGATCATTTGTCTCTCTGATCATTTGTCTCTCTGATCACTTTGTCTCTCTGATCATTTGTCTCTCTGATCACTTTGTCTCTCTGATCATTTGTCTCTCTGATCATTTGTCTCTCTGATCATTTTGTCTCTCTTAATCACAATATTATCCTTGTCCGTAATCACGGGAACATCTCATTGATGATCTCGTATTCCACTCATGGCACATATACAGAACATAAACACCTTAATCTAGCTTTACTTTTTATATACTTCTGATTACGTTAAAATAAGGCGGCATTAGTAGTTTTATTATGCGTAGAGTAAACCAATATTTTATTAATTATGTAAATAGAAGTAAATATTAAATATGTAATAATAAATTGCTTCCGTTCAAGAAATTTCAGCTTTAATTATATTTCAAGTTTATCGCCATCGTTATTTTCCGCTTAAATTTGTTTGATGTTTTTAAAATGTCTCTTTTAAAATTTAAAATGTAAGGTATTCATAAAATTTAATAAAAGGTCAATTTCGTTAAACTCTGCAATTAACAAGGAATTCCTTCAGTTTAACATTGCGTCATATATGTGTCCTTTAGTTCTTTTAGATTGTTATACATGTGGAGAAAGTTGTAGTGAACATACTTGTTTCCGATTAATGTTGTAGCACAACACTTCTGATTACTGTCTTTCACGATGTGTCTCTCAATACTAATTCAATTTGACTCACCAAATTGAACACTACTAATGCCACTCAATTGCCGACCATTTGTGCACCTTCATCCAAACAGAAGTGGCAGGAGTTCCATTTATAAATAAGTTGAGATGAAAATTTACACAATGGAAATATATTTTCTTTTAATTAAAGACAAATATACAATGTAAATATTCTTCACTATTGACTTCACACGGACGTACTTTTTCAATAGCATTCTCCGTAACAGTGGTTAATAACTCTGACTGGAGCCCTTAAAAGTTTACATAGATGTTATCCTTAAGTTATTAAATTATCTACAGTCTGGACACACCCTTTAAGATATCCACCCACCAAAAAATAAGAGGTAAGTGTCAAGTCAGGAGAATGTGGACACCATAAATATTTGTAATTTCACGAAATTAGATGACTTCGTTAAATGCAAAATAAAATGCCATGATTTTGTCCTTTGTTTTGAAGTGAATTTTCCCATTGGTAATTTCCCTCAGTTAATATAAGTTCTGAAAATAAAAAGAAATAAAATGTATCAATATGTATAAAATGTATTATGACATAAGCCAATGAAAAGACATTAGAAGGAACCAGAAACCCAGTCCTAAGCAGGAAATAAGAGATAAATCTCTACTCCTTTACAAAAAAAACAAAAACAAAAACGGAGAGGAGTGTGAACTGGACGATAGGAGAACGTATCTACTCCCATTGAGCGAGAAGAAAAAATAATTTATAGAATTTTTAAGTACCGAGTTGATTTTTGGGATATCCTGTATGTCAGTTTGAAGATATTAACGAGAAAAAATTCGATAAAAATTCTTTTAATATCTTTTTTTTCGTCAATAATTCTATAAATATTTCTTTTTATTAAATATCTTATGAGATCATTGGATTCCGCTAGATTAATTGTAATAGTACTTGCATCGCCATAGGAACAAAAGGTTTTTCGTTGTTTGGTTTTGCAATGTCATTCCCAGTGAAGTGTTATTGTTTGGCATAAAATCTCTTAGTCGATAGTTGAATTTACTGTAATCTGTATTCAGTCTGCTATTAATTACAGTAAATTAGATCATGGTGTGTTCTAGAATATCAAAAAAATATAATAAAGAACAAGGTCAAAAAGAATACCCACGAGACCTGATATTCTTTGAAAATTCTATAACCTGTTCTACAAAAAGAACAAATGATTTAGGACAGCAAAAAATTAAAATATAAAAAATGAAAATAAATAAATAAGTAAAACGTTTGAAAATATTCAAAATGCATACTTCCATTCGGTTTGTGATTATCAGATTAAATCTCTTTGCATTGTTATCAATTTTTATTGTTGATAATAATTAAAAAAAAATAGCAACGTCATACAGTCATATGATAAACTAATATATATTTAGTATTATATATTAAAACAAATAACGTAAATATTACTGTTGTTCTCATCTTTATTTTCATATTCACGACGTTTCGGCTGTTTCAGACGCCGGCCTTCTTCGTTAGAATTTTGAACCATCCCTTGATTTCGTTCACGGTGGCCGATTGTTCTAGTTCCTCATACTGTCTCAATTTCAGTTAATTTAGTAACTCAACTGTCCATGACCAGATATTGAACTAGATTACTTCCAAAAAATCCTTTTATCGTCTGGGCCATATGTCTTTGGGGATATTAGTGAATGAATTTTGTGCACTTATAAATATAATGTCTCAGTAACTTTTTTTTACCAGAGCTTATATTACAATTTTTGTTATTGTTGTTGTTCTTTTGCACTCTGTATCATTCGTTTTAATATTATAATAAAAATAAAGTAAAAGCAATATAGATTTATCGTCATGAGAAAATATAAGTGTAAGCAAATTATCATTGTTAAAGAAGTAATAATTTCTATTTAAAGTCTTATGTGGCTTGTCGGGCATATATTTAACAGAAGATAAAATTTAATCATTTTTCTTAAAATCGCATGTTCAATTCTCACACGCCAAATCAGAGTCAGACAAAGAAAAATCGGAAGAAAGAAAAAAAAAAGGTTTATACCTGTCTACAAAATTTATAACAATCTGTTAGAAATACTTGTAAAATCAGTCAATTAACTGGAATACGTGATAAACCCTTGGGCAATCATGTCTCTCTTGATCTATGATTGACTATGCAAAAGGTTTTCCCGCAATAGGTTGTCATTCTTAATGCGGTAAATGGGTTGCCAACCAAAGTTACAGAACCTAATCTATCCTGCTATTTAACCTATGGCTGGAAGGAGATGAGATGGATTAATACCTTTTCCAAAGGTATTTGCGCGTAAGTGAATGCAACAAATTCAACTGGAATTCGAACTCGGCTCTCTAATTTTCATTCCGAGCCTATATCCATTACACTACACTATTTTTTCGTAGTTTCAATTCGCAGCACCTACACTAAATGTTAAGTTCACTCGAGCAAATTTTGAGTGAAAAATTGCAATATGTCAAGCGTTAATGCTAGTCTGGTGATTTTCATCTATACTTTTATAGTTGTGTGACCGATTTTCAACGACTTTGCACCAAGAATCAGTTATTACAAATTGTTTGGGGAGGGTGTTTGGCAAAAGGCAAATCTTGTACTTTCCAGGCAACCTCGGGAGTTAATATCTTACATAAATCATTGATACATATTCAAAGAATTAAAGAATGAACTTTTTGAATTCACATTTGCGATATCTGCCCTCGTATACATATAAGATGTAAATTTCGGCATTAGTTTGGTTTCAATATATGCTTTTAGTGTCTGCTGTGCTACTACTGCTGCTGCAACACCAACAAATTAAATAAATATTAAATAAATTCTACCTTATTACAATTATTATTATTAGATTGAATGGAAGTTTTAACCCATTTGTATAACAAATTCTATACATATTGTCACAAGTTAGATAAATATATACGGTCCAAGGTACTTTGATGTGGCGTAATGGTGTTTGTCTCACTAGATCAATTACGACTGAATTAAGTTCGATTATCGTTAAGTGCTCCATACCTGAAACCTTATGCCATAACTAAGCTACGTTTAGTAGATCACTAAATTTATAAGGTCCAAATGGTAGAAACTGCAACTGTTTTTATTTCCGCATCTCAAGTGAAAACAAGCAAACTCTTTATAGATTTCAGTTTTAAGGAACAATTAGGAGCAATGAATTCCCTTCCTGCATTTCTCCTTTGCTATAAAAAATTTAGCAACTAAAAGCACGTCCCTAAAACAATGAAGAACAAGTGTAATTAATAACGAACGATAGAAATTCAACTATATTATAAAAGGCAAATACATTCAAAATTGAAATTAATTAAGGAAAATATTCTGTTAATTTTCCTGTCAATTTTTGGTTAAAAATGTTTAAATAACAATAAAAATATGATTTCCATGAAAATTACTGTAATATTTAACTAATTTGTTTTTGTATATTCTTAATTCTTAAAACTTTGATATTTTAATCATTTTAATTTTTTGGGACTGGTTTAAACTGTTGTAGAGTCAGTCGCCAGATTTCTTACAGACGTCGCAGCGAGTTCCTAAGCAAGACTCTATATTCATAAGTCTTTTTAAGGAGGATTAACATTTTTTCAGGATATGGTGAAAAAGTTGATTTTGATGTCCTGTCACCAACTGTGACGTTTCCAGTTTGTTCCAAATTAACACAGGTTTTTAAACATGAAAACGGTATATCATAGTTCAGAATCATCTTATTGATTGATATAAAAATCATTAGAATCTACACAATTTTGCTAACAAGGTACAAGTTTATCTATTTCAGAGACATAGAATTCTGAAGGCAACAAACTTTTCGAAGACATTTTTCTGGCTGTTTCGTTGTTGAAGACTTCTCTTTGGGAGCAATGAACTCTCTTTCTGCATTCTCCTTTGTCATGAGAAATTTTAGCAAGTAGAAGCACGCCCCTAAAAAAAGAAACTTTTTAGTTGTCGCAATGCTCTGAAAAATCGTATTCAGTAACATTGGCTTTGCAACGTGATCTCTAGAACTGTCGTACAAGAAGATTAGACATTTTTTATTGACTAATTATGGATACATACGCTGCAGTTTTTTATGCATTTTATCGATTAAGTGACATTACCATTTTCCTGTGGTTATTTTGTAAGGATGTAAGCGTTTAGGAGCTTCATCTCAACCCACTCAGAGTGCAGAACATTGTCTGTTGCTGCATCGGATGCACTTTACATCGGTTGTCACAATGCGATCAAGAAATTGTCCGTTTTTGTAGACTAAATGCAGACTTCATAACTGCGATTGTTCCGGTTTTCGTTCAGTTCGTGTGGATTCAGGATTCTTCGAATTTCCAGTTCTGTTTAGATGTTCGGAAACAGTTCTAATGCTTATGTCTATCTTTCTATCGACACATAATGAGAATAGAAGACTTGGAAAACTTAACAATCACAGGGGGTATTGTGGGTATGTGGAGATAGGAGAAGGGAGCAAACCATCTACGCTTACGGCATATCACGTTGAATACACCGGTTCCCGTTCGATCACCGAAGTTAAGCAACGTGAGTCTGGTCAGTACCTAGATGGATGACCGCTTGGGAATACCAGGCGCTGTAAGCGTTCAGTGACGGATGTGCGTTGTGGTGCACTGGATGCCGGCTTGGAAAGAAAAATCGGTGAGCCGAGTTCGAATTCCAGTTGAGTAGCCGGCATTCACTTAAGCACTAGTACCCTTGGGAAAGGTATTAATCCGTCACTTCCCTCCAGTTATGGGTTAGATAACAGGATGGGGCTTGGATGCAACCCATCTAGTGTTGGTGTCACAATAAAAACACCCTTGGTAGCCCCGGCGAAGCATCAAGTATTCAGCTATTTGATAAGATTATAAATTTCGCTATAAACTGCCCCAGGGTTCTAAAATGTACAGGGAATACTGGAGGGGTGTAGTGAGTTCTATCTCGGCCAAGGCCGCAGGACGACACCGAAGCCATCTACTTGATGAGCTTGTATGAATGGATGACGGAGAGTGAGCAGGAAAAAACTGCTACAAGGAACAAGGGATAGGAAGTTTTGGAGAGCCATGATCGTCTATTCTCTGAAGAGTCTCGGCACACAAAAGTAGAATAGAAAATATATTCAGTTTAAATAGAGAAGGCGTAACAATGATTTAAAAGAGCCATCCATTTCGGTTTATACTTTTTTCCGGTTACTTAGGAGTTGTTGCCAGACACAACGACGCAATGAATATTTTAATTTCATTTAAATTGTGTGTGTAATTACGTTTGTGTAGATGAATGTATACACAAACTTAAAATACAAATTTAATGTCAGGCCTAAAACTATTTCAACATTTTTTTTTTAATTTTAAAAAATAATTATTAATGAAGAATTTACGAAAAAGTTTAATAAAAATTTATAACTAATTGATTTTTTTAGGATTTAAATAATCGAAGTTTTTTCTTGTCTCCATTTTTATTGCTCAGGCCAAGTTAGGGGTTGTCTAGACTGAGTGGGAAGGGAATGTATAATTTCAAAATCAGATGTGATGTGTACGTGAGTGTGTTACTACTTGTAAATGTAAATGAAATAATAGAAGCACACGTATGTCACTTATCTACAACACAGACATAAGCACATACATTACATATACGTATGCAATGTCACAAGCAGACAGTGTGTGACTGACATAGAATCATCTCTTCTTTTATAAGAGATTAGATTTATTAACTCTTCGCACACGTACACAATATACACATCTACGACATAACGATAGTTAGGCGGTTGTTCACCTATCACACCCCGCTTTTGCACTGCGTCAAACTAGGCAGAATTTAATGCATATCAACACTAATCATGACGTAATATTCATGTGTGAGTTTATGTATGTAAGATGTTTCAGAAAGTTTATGTTAAAAAAACAACGAAAAAAAGGCGTTGTTGATAGATGAGTTTGTTAAGAAAGTTTTTTGTTCCTTTTTTTTTTTTTTGAAAGCAAACAAAAGATCTAATATTTTATGGTCGGGTCAATGGCAGAATGTCAATGAGGTGCAATAGGGCAAAAAGAATAATATAAACTAGAAGAGAGAAAAAGGGGGTTTGATGCGATATTTATAGATGACAGATGCTACGCATTCCAACTATATTAGAAAGAGAGTCGTAGACGAGAAAGCTAGAACCTATCTTTTGCCAGAAATGACATTAGACTAAAAGTGCTTACATAACTATTCATAACACACTGACTAACACAAAAGAGAGTGAAAGAAAAAGAAAAGGTGATGACTGATGCCTCCAAAAAGACCTTAATTTAAATATAGCTTAAGGAGTGTGTCATTTATTATCTTTATAATATAAAGACGTTGCCACTTATCTTTTTCTAGTTGTACCTCTTTGTCCCAGTGTCTTTTGTACTTTGAGGTTCTCACATTCATTATGAATAAAGATATTTACTAAAGCCGTCAAAATTAAGAACCATTGTGGAGAGCCACGAGTTTAGTACGAAATTTGAAATGACACGTGTTGATGACTCGGAATTGTCTTTTCATTTTCTACAAGTATTTAATATAAAAAGAAGGAAATAGAAGAATCAGAATGATCCTCTTGAAAGTCTTTGTATCCATGAAATGCTAATTACCGATTCTACTTGATCAATGAGCACGTACAACCCGTGGCTGGCACGTGGTAAACATATCAAGTATAGAAAATTGGCAAATGTCGGTCAGTCGGTTATTTATTCATATTACATAATAAAGGAGATTTTTAATTATTTTGATAACAAAGGTTACAATGCCGCGCAAGCGTTTACCAGTCTCAACCTAGTTAAAAAGTGTTTGCGTAGCCATGTGGGTGATGTGTTTTTTTACTTTTCAACCTTTTTTCCTACAAATGAAATTTTGCTAGCCTCTCTTCACGGTTTACATCCAAACCTTCACAGTTAGGATCGCCAAGCAAGTTACATTCAGTCGACTCGTCATCATTTCCTTCATATTTAATTTATAAATTCTACTCGGAGGACTTCTTCCCCAGAACTATTGCAACATAGAACTGACTCCCGACGGGTTGTTTTCAAGAACACTACAATCTTAACTTCTTCAAATGTCATCCATCTCACATAGGTTCATAATAACCAACCCTTTCTTCATCCCTATACGCCCTTACAGCATCTCCGTTCAGTAAACCTCTATCTTGAAAAGCTTTGAGCCTTGTATTGGATGAAAAATAATTACAATATATTCGTAGAATAAATGCACAGAGTTTTGTATAATTAGCTATTTCATGCTTTGTCGAGAATTAAATAAATACGCAGTGGATCTAAAGATTTATTTGCTGAACAACAGCAGTATTGATTTACACAGCTGAGATATGTAGTGACATAATTATTACAAGATTGTAATGAATTTCAACACAAGGAAGATATTACATATATTCATATAAAGAACAAATACACTTTACAAAAGAAGGGGAAGAGAAAATTAAATATACATTTATACAGATAGCTAAAAAAAAAAAAAGATTTCTTTCTTTGTGTGTAAATTCTACGTGGTCTGTTTGAAATTAAGAAGTCTGCTGTTCAAAGTGTTTCTTCCCGGAAGTGAAGACAAGAGTCCTGTTATCGCTACTACATCCATGAGTCAAAAGAGGAAGAGGGATTATTCTCTCTTCCTCTTATAGTCCTGAACAGCATCAGCTTGCATGCGACTTAGCAGACAAGGTGAGGTAATCTTCCAGATGAAAGCTAATTCGTTCCGCGCAGATTTAAACAAAATAGAAACTATTTATATAAAATGTTCTGAATTTGGATGTATCAGATTAATAGCCACGTTGCGAGTTTTAAACTTTAAAATAATTGTAAGGATTTGACGTATAAATAGAAAAAATATTCATAACAAAAAATTAAATAACATGTTATCACGCTCATGTGAAACTTGAAAATCCGGCAAATATGAAACTGTTGCCACATTGCATTGGTAAGACGTAGTTTGCTATAATTTATATTATACGAAATATCCATTTGGCTAATATGTGATACATTGTTTGATTAGAATGGCTAGTATCAGATCAAGATTAGGTCTTTGGAACTCATCTGTATGTGTTAATTAACTCATAAGAACTTATCATTTGTCACATATTTATCAACTTTTAGTAATACTACAACTAAAAGAAATGTTGCTTAAATAGTAATAATCTTATTTTTACTAACCTACATTATAAACAATATATTAATTTTACAAATTAGCATATATTATGATTATTATATAATATATATTATTATATAATATATATATATATATATATATATATATATAATAATAATAATAATAATAATAATATATATATATATATATATATATATATATATATAATAATAATAATATATATATATATATATATATATATAATAATAATAATAATAATAATAATATATATATATATATATAATAATAATAATAATAATAATAATAATAATAATATATATATATATATATATAGTAATAATAATAATAATAATAATAATATATATATATATATATATATATATATATATATATAATAATAATAATAATAATAATAATAATAATAATAATATATATATATATATATATATATATATATACATATATATATATATGTATTTTAAAGAATAAGTGAATTGCGGAATGATGATCTCCGACCGAGTTCAAATAGGACATCGGATCAGATGGTAGGTTTTCCCTTTGAAAGGGAGACGCAAGTTCTAACAGTGCTGGGGATTATGTTCGTTTTGAATGCACCGGCCGGTAGGTGTCATTTGCAATTTTTAAAAAGGGAGTCGTTTACTTAAATGTTGGAATGCATATGAATACATATATATATATATATTTCGACCTTGTGCTACATCTAAGCTGCGCTTAGAAAATTACCACTTGTATATATATATATATATATATGTGTGTGTGTGTGTGTGTGTGTAGCATGTGTGTGTAGCATGTGTGTGTGTGTATGTGTGTGTGTTTTGGAAGCAATAATTCTCTCAAACATGTTTAAATAACATGGACAAATTCTGTCTATGAATTATTTTATCGATTTTTTCAGATCTCCAAATTAGTTGTTTTGTATTATTTGTAGATTTACTGAAATTCATATTTATCTTGTATCATGTTCTTCCCGAGTACTTTCGAATGTTGCGACATTCTTATTCAATGTAGTGTAGTTACGCAACTGTTTTTGTTTAATTCCGACATTTTCACATTTCAAGTTAATTAATGTGGCGTCATTTAAACGGTCAAGCTGAAATTTTATTTTATTTTTTTAAAATAATATTTTATTATTAAATTGCAATATAGGGTTAACATTTGAGAAATATGTCTTATTTAACGTTGGCTGTTTCTCTTTTATTAAAACAACCTCCAGAATGTGGAGTCTTTCTTTGCACTGAGTCAAACCCTTCTCCCAAAATCCGACCAACAATTCTTCTGAGACCATTATTCGCATGTACTACGAAAGCACCCATTCCGTGATCATAATGGAAACACCTAAACACAAATTAATGGTGTCAGCATGGGAATACCATTAGGTCCTGCTTTCTTTAACTTTTACATATCTAATATTGAAAACAAAGTGTTTGAAACAATTGACAAACCACAAATCTACACAAGGTACGTTAACGACATTTTTGTCTTGTTAAAAAATAAGGAGGAAATTATGAATTTTAAATCAACTATTGAAAAAATGAATTGCTAAAATTTACATAGGAACTCATGATTAATAAAAAGATCCCATTTCTCGACGTTGATATTGAACTAAAATCCAACGTATTTACCAAAATGTGACAAGGTAAATAATACTCTAAAATAAATACATAGATATTTTCAAATACATTTAACGGTACTGATGATAATAATTTTCTTCATTTGATTCGGCTTAAAACTAGAATTCTCAAAATCTAATTTCTTCATGTCATTCCAAGATTTTCTGGATATGACGATTTTATAAGCACAAATTAGATGCAGAACACAAGGCCAAAAGTATGGGGCACCCAGTGAAGATTGAATTCTCTACTTATGATTCTAGCAAGACAAGTTTGCTAGCCATTACATCACGCCGACGTGTCCAGGTTCTCTGAACTTGTTTTCTATTTCTAATGTCTAAACATGTAGAAACACAAACGAAGACACCTTATAATACACACGTAGAACAAAATAATGACAATGTACAACGCACACAAAATCTGCTATAATAATAAAAGTAATAATAATAATAATAAGAGCAGGCAATACCGACATCATCTCAAAGATTAGCGAGCGATGATTATTAAAGTGAGAATAACTGTAATGAACTTGACCGTTTTCAAGAGTGAAAATAGAAAAAAATGAAAAAATGTAATGTGAAATTAAAAAATAATTAATCTGCAAAAATTGTGGAGGAGTTCGTTTTTACTTTTTAATATTTCTTTTTTTTTTTTATTAATAAATATTAAATTTATATTGTAAACAACAATATTTTCGTGGAAAAAATAATGCGTTCCAAAAGTGTAATGACTTAAAGCAATCTAGGGAAGGTAAGTCAGTATTTGGCATGTGAAACGCAGGAAAAGATATTATAAAAAAAAAGAAGAAATAAATTGGAAACTTTATTCCGTACCGGATAGAAACCAAAATCTAATCAGTTTATGCCAGTCGTCAGTCCAATCATCACTGAAACTTTCATCCGAATACATCCAGCGGGTCTTGAGATATCTTGACCACGGGTAAACAAAGAAACAAAAAGACAAATGCAACCGAATACAATACGGCGGAGGTAATAATAATGCAGATCAAGTGAAAATACAGCGGTACTAAGACCTAACAAGCCAAATCAGAGAAATACACCAAGCAGCAGCTGAAGTCATCCCTTTTGTAGCTCGTGCATTAGGGACCATTTTTAGGGATCTTTTTGTTAAGCAGGACAGTTTAGGGATACTTGTCATCATCATGATGGAAGTGAGAGGACTGCTTAGAAAAACTCATGAGTTGAGGAAAGTGTGGTGTTTCTCAGTTGCGGGTAGGAACTGAGATATGGTCATCATCAACTGGCAGATAATTTAAGTGCCGGAGAGGATATCAAGTCAAATTAAATAAATAAATAATATAAATAATAATAAAAATTGCCCGGATGCTACACCAAGCATAATTCTCATAGCTTCTGCTCTTAATGAGAGAGTTATGTCAATCATTTTGTTTAATAATAATGATGACAATAATAATAGCTCTCATCGCTTCTGATTGTCAATGCATATTTTATCTTGTATAATTAAGATCAGTTAAATGTAAATGTTAAAGGTATATGTCCTGTTCAGTACCACATATTCATTTTTCAGTTGCTTAACCATAACCGGTTGGGCATGTCTCCTCGGGGTTCATACACTGTGCAACTCTATTCATGAGTGGGAAGTAGGGAACTTCATAGCAGGATTTTGAGCGTTTTTTTTGTTTTTGTCTTTTCTTTTGTGATTCTGAAGCCATATTTAGATACTTGTGAACACTCTTATTCGTAACGAAGAATCTGTAATGTGATCGATCCCGACTTGGCAGCTCGGATACAGTCACTTTCTCACCGGCGCAATGTGACTTCCCTGTGTCTCTTCTACAAATACTTTCACGGCTTCTGCTCCGATGAACTTAGCTCACTGGTGCCCCCTATATATGAATTTACTCGAGTCACAAGATTAGCAAATAGGTCCAACCTTTTTACTGTGAAACCAATAAAATGTAAACGCAAGTTCTACTCCAGAAGCTTCTTTTCTTGCACTTCCCGCCTGTGGAATACCCTTCCGTTTACTTGCTTTCCTACTTCCCTTCCTTGCTACAATCTCCAACAATTTAAATGTAAAGTCAATAGCCATCTCCTGTCTCACTAACTTGCATCCTCTGTTTCATGCTCCTTTCTCCGTTCACTCCACTTTCATCAGTATTCTCATCCTTCTCCTATCCACTTCCTAGCACCCTCTGTAAACTGTCACTCTTTCTTATAGCTTCTCTTTTATGTACCCCCTGCACAACAGTGGCAGTAAAATGCCTTGCTTGGGGCGATATGATTACGAAACAAAACAACAAAAAAAACTCGCAAACGCAGACTTGAAGTTATTTCTAACTGGGCCCCACCTGTAAGATGGGGCCTAGTTAGAAATAATTAAATGGTTTTAATTAATTTTCATTTAATTTTCATTAAAACCATTCTCCATATCGCGCGCATTTTGCTGTGATGCATGTGCCTGGTATACTCTTATCAAACTGGATGTCACGATGAGCATATTGAACTTCGTATATTTTTAACCTAGCATCAGTTTGTTGGCTTGCTGTTCCATCAGGCAATAATAATAATAATAATAATAATAATAATAATAATAATAAGAAGAAGAAGACGCATGTTGTAAGAACTCGTATTCACATTGATAAAAAAAAATTCTAATCCAGATTGATTTGATTTTTACGGGTTATCAAACTTTTGCAGCTTATTTAAAGTCAGAATATATATAATTTTAGATTGCAAGAATTGTTTACAGATAATAATCATTTATTGACCCTACTAATCATAACCCCATTTCTGGAAGAGAAGAAGTAGATTCATACGTTTCCCAACAAATTGGAACTTCCAACTCTTATCCGTTATCTATTACATCACCCGCATATCCAAGTTTACAGTACCAGGTATTTCCAAGCGTTCTCCCATCTACTTACTGACCAGTCTCGACGTTGCTTAACTTCGGCGATTGTACGACAGCCGTTGTTTCAATTCTAACCCAGAAGACAGCTGCAACTTGATATTTTGTTTCAGATGGGCGCTCATTATATATATCGAGACAAAAATATTCATTCGCGACTAAGTAAACATGGGAAATTTTGAATGCTCTTCTTTTTGAACTCGGACTCGCGTTTTATGAAAGAACGCATCCGAGACCTTATAATGTTCCGAAACTTCTCTCGTTATTCTTGTAGTATTTCGATGTGCTGGGTCCGCATTGTTTCAACTTTTTTCAAATATTTTATTTATATTTTTTATTTGGGAAATTTTAGAACTGAATTTATTGTTCCAGCAATTTTGAGGACATTTGTTCTATTCATTTCTATATATTCTGAAGAATGAGGTTTTTGATATTTTTTTCTTTACTTTAAAACCATCTGGTAACCGGCTGCATATACAATTAAGATTCTTTTTTTTCGTTCTTTGTCGAGAATTATCAATCTTCTGTTGTAGACAGATCAGTGTTTTCCATGTACAAATCTCTTTTTTTCTATTTCTTACGTCATCTTTTAGTTTATCATTTTCATACTCGTTCGTTGAGTTTTTTTCACAAGGTTTATCTGGTGGCCTTTGTTGAGGATCAAGTGGTAGAAGACCTTAACAGTACTACAGTACTTTCTTCTGTATTCTTGTTGATTTCTTGTTGTTTTGATAATTTCTTTGGATTTTTTAATTTTTTAAAGATTTTATAAGCTTCTTTAACGCACCAAGTATGAGAGATATAATTGTCACTCTTATATTCTACTTTTTTTTCAATTTAATTTGTAAAGGCTTGATATTTTTCAGCTTTACATTCTACAACCGCCCCCCTCCTATTGAATTCCTTTTAAAAGCACTTCATCATACAAAATGATAAGGTTACAACATTATCAATTTTATTATTATTTACACATCTTAATTTGTGTTTGCGATGCAGGTCATTGTAACAATTATTATTACAAACATTATGCAATATTACTTAGATCAAACGCAATAATAAATAAATAAATAAATGGAACAATTTTCCGAAAAATGAAATTCAGTAAGAAATTCAACGATAGACGTTAAATTATCAAACATTAAAAACAAAAAGTAATTTACAATACCAGTATGACATCGGCCTATAATTGTTCTAGGGCCATAACCTAACTTTGATTTAAAACATCCCTTTAATGCAAGCATTGCACTGTAAGAAAAGTACTTTTTTCAAAATAGAATTGCAAATTGATATCACACTAAAGGTTTTTACATTCAAGTAATAATATGCCCGGGGTGACAATTTATACAAATTTTAATATTCAATATGTTATAATTTTCTAAAGTGAAGATTATTAAAAACAAACAGCAATCATCTGCTTAGGGAGATTCATATTAATTCAAACAAAATCAAGTATGAATACCTCCTTTTTGTGCATTTAGTTTCATTTTATTCCAGGTAAGTTTTTCAAAATAATAAATATATTTTTTATTATACACTATTATTTCTTCCTCACATTTATTTTAAAATACTTAAAGGTGACAAGCCAGCTTGGATATAGTTATTTATTTACCATCAAGATACGTAACAGTGTTTTCCAACTATACAGATTACTTTTACAATGACACACTCACATAGCATCTTTACCTATCACCATCAGAGATATTTGTTTATAAAGACGTTCTAATATAGTGTAGTGAATTGTATAAATATATGTTGTGTTATGTATATTTAAATTCATTTAATAATATTGTTATAATTCATTATATACTTGTAGTATTTTCACACATAATATTTGGAATATAATATATAAATATTTGTTCATATACGCGGATTGATATAACAATGTGTATTGAAAACAAATACTGACTTTCCTATTAAAAATATCGTAAAAAAAAAAACAAAAAAAAAACAGCCGCAGCCCCAAAACTTCTCCAAATTTAATGAAAGTTCGCACTGCACTCGACAGAGGTTCAAGGTACAATATGCTTCTAAATTGAAGCTGTATCTCCGGAACATAAATACTAGATTAGAGTTTTATTATTATACAGATTTCATTTTTGCTGGGTGTTAGACTGAAACGGAAGCACTTAGTTTTTATCAAATTTTCTGTGTACATCGCTGACACGTTATTTTAAGAAAATTAGCAAATTTAAAGTTACATTAATATGATTTAAAACAAATATTCCTTACTCACAGCCTGAAATATAGTATAAAAGCGTTTCTTAATCACAGGGGTCCTGTGTTTCTGAGTTGATAATGTGTTAGTGACAGCTGAACCTGTCAAAAAAGCTAAGTATGGTTGACCCAAATTGACATAAATCTATGAAATCTAGGTGATTAAATTTACTATTCCCAGTAAGCAAAATACTCTGGTGTCTTTCAGATCGAAATCATATTGATTAGAATCTAAAAATTTTAAGATGAAAAAAATTCAAATGTTTCGGCCATTTTCGAGCGATCGACACATTTGTAAACAAAAGTTAATTCTCGGTTTTAAAAATATTGCAAAAATAGAATATACATTGCTAATACATTATTTTATGTAATTTAGCAAATTTAAAGCTACATTTGTCTAATTTATCTGATTTGAAACAAATATTGCTTGCTTACTTATGTAGTATAAAAACGTGTCTTAATCACGGTGGTTCCGGGTTTCTGATGTGCTAATTGATTAGAGATTCTGATGTGCTAATTGATTAGAGACCAGGATTGATATAAACTTATGTAACCTTAGTGAAGGTTTCATTTTTGGTTTTTAACTACATAGTAAAATTAAAAATTTAACGTAATATTTTAGCAGTTAACATAATATTTTATATAATTTTAGTTTAGCTTTACATTTGAAGATGGCTTTTGAAAAATACAAATCAAAATAATATAAAACTTTCTTTTAAATTAATTTTAAAATTTAATAACTGAGAGAATGCAACTATATATGACAGAGGTAGCTCTATAATTTATGTTATGTCACTTATGACCTACCATAAAATAAAAAAAACAGACATCTGCACACAAACAAAATGTTATTTATTTTAAACATCTTGTATTAAACTTTTAATTTCCGATTAGTAAATATAGTCTTCACTTATTAACTTAATAACTTAATGGGAATGGTGATTGGAAAAAATTTTAAAAGATTTTTGAAACTTTATAAATTATTATACTTAAAAAATAAAAATGAAGACAATTCTAGGAAAAATTCATTATTCATTGAAAGAAATTTCTCTTCGGACTATGATACATTTAATACACATTGTTTACAAAAGCAATTAAAAGTTTATTTAAATAAAAATGGCGTAGTTTTATTGCTTTTTTTTTTCACTATTCGAAGCGGATTTTCTGATAAGGAGTAACTATTTGAAAAAAAGTGATTTACATTTCCCAAGGAATTCCCGCAACAACAAAGTTTCGGAACGGTAGGTAGTTAATTTCCAGAAATTTCAGAAGATTAGTTGTAAAAAAATATTTTTACCAAGATTTTCTAATGATGACAAAAATAATTTCAGTCATTTGTCACGAAAGTTTCATCAAAATCCGACCATTATTTGATTTTTGCTAAAATTTCCAGGTTAATGTTTTTCACCGGCAAAAAAATGAGTTGAGTAATATTACGTTTTTTTTGCCATAGTCAGTTTAGGTGCCATACGTGATACACGCTTGGGCGATCATGTCTCGAAAGACTGACTGGGCAGAAGATTATCCCGCAGTAGGTTGCCATTGCTTTCTGCGGTAGACTGGTTGCCGACCAAGGCTATAGAACCCAATCTGTCCTGCTATTTAACCCATAACTGGAAGGAAGAGACGGATTAATACCTTTCCCAAGGGTATTTGCGCGTAAGTGAATACTATGGATTCAGCTAGAATTCGAACTCGGCTTCCCGGTTTCTCGTTTTCTCGTTCCGAGCCGATATCCACTGTACCACAATGCACATCCTCCTTTGCCATAGTAAACTCTGGTAAAAATCTCATCACTCGCTAAAGATTTAATCAAAAGCGCCGAAGAAAGAGCATAGTATGAAGAAAAAAGGTTCCAAATTTAATAAAAACGAACCTTTTCCATCAAAATGTTTATGTTATTATTAAGTGGAAAGGTTAAAGTTTTTTAAATTATTTTTTAAATTTATTAATCTTTTCTAACACGTTCGAAATTTTGGTAAAAATTTTGTTTTTATCTTCGTTAGCGGGGAGCCAAATCGTTACGAGAGTGAACAATGGAAAGCGTAATATTGCATAAATCAGTTTTTTTCCGGTGACAAACATATTTATTTAGAAATTCTTGCAAAAATCAAATCACTGTGAGATTTTAATGAAACGTTCATGAATTATTTACATATGAATGAAATTATTCTTGAAAACTATTAGTAAAAGTAATTTTTACATCTGTTTACTATCAATATAATTTATGTTTGAAATACACCAGAGTATTTTGCTTGAACGAACAAAGTGTCGAATGGAACAAATTGTTGAACGGAAAAATGGACAGGATGTTAAACAGAAAAAGTGTCGAACGTACTAGGTACCGAACAGATTATGTATTGAACGAACAAAGTGTCTAATGGACAAAGTATCGAACGGAAAAAATGGACAGGATGTTGAACAGAAAAAGTGTCGAACGTACTAGGTACTGAACAGACTATGTATTGAACGAACAAAGTGTCGAATGGAGAAAGTGCCGAACAGAAAAAGAGTGGAACCAACTAAATGACGAAAGGCCAGAAAGTACCGATAATAGAATACCTTTTACTTAGCAATCAAGTATCGTGTCGGTAAATATTTATTTTAAAATTTTAAACTAATATAAAAACCTCCGATGAAAAAAAATTCTACATAATTGCTAATATTTTTAAACAGGTCTCTGCATTTTAGCTACAGTTAAGAATTAACATCATTATTAATGAGAAATGACAATTGTGGTAAAATTATTTTTGCCACATTTGTAATTTCTCATGTTAATTTTAAGGCTATTATTTATTAAATGATACCGAAGCTAAGCAATAAAAGTTTAATTGATTATTTGAACCGAGCTTTTCCGCTATCCATTCCACCACCCGCACACCTACTTATTAACAATCCGGACATTTAGAGTAAGTGTTGTGTCATTGTCTAAAATAGTATCTTTCTCGCTAACTCATGTGTAAGAACATATGTTATGTCAATAACTGACTGCACCAAACCTCTTGTTAAAAAAGCTTTCATTTTATGGGAAAGAAAAGTTAATTTATGTATAGAATCTTTTTTTTTTTTTTTACGGTTGCTCACAGCTTTTTTTTTCTGTTAGAAAAGTAAATAAATTTTGAACAGTTAGAAAGAAGCTTTTGTACGAAAAGAAAAAAAAAGACCACTGACACTTTTTTAATTGTAGCAAGTGTTCCATCTTCTCCTATTGCTTATAATTTCTTGGTGATTATTCAAGCAAATGAAAACCTTGAAAAATAAACAAGTAAAAAATTGATTGATCTAAAATATCGGCAAATTGTTGATGCTTAACCAGCCACAAGAGGTAAAAAAAAATGGCGAGTATTACTTTCTTTTCTTTTTTTAGGATAAGATCGACTGTGCGTTAAATGGAAGCATGAGTGAGACTAACAGGAAATTGAAGGACGAAGATAAATTTTATAATGTCAGGTGTCAAACGGAGTAAAAATTGGGTATTACCGTCTACTTTAGACACTGATAAAGAAAAGAACGCTTAACAGTTTAACTATACATAGCAATAGAGTAGCGATAGGCTTTCAATGTTGTGGCCTATAGCTACTCTTTCGCCATTTCCATAAAACGAGTTCTATTCTTTAGCGACACCAGCTCAGACCTTTACAATAAAGACTCGCCAAACAGTTTTTCCTTGTGAAGAAGGGAGTTCCACTCTGAAAGCTCCTTTCTAAAATTTGGTATTTTGTGGAACAGACTCCCGCGTGGATACTCCCCAGAAGACAACAATCTTAACCTCCTCAAGTATAGTGACAATTTTTATCTATCCACCATAGCCTTGTATTCTCTTACGTTCATATCACACACCTTGAATAGTTCTCAGAACTACTTTCTTTTTTCTCCATTTTTTAAAGGACTGTCAAATGAAAGCATAAATGATTGGTTAGCAAGGGTTACAGTGAGAGAAAAAGGTACAGGGATTCTCGAAGAAAGGATAAGTGACGGATGGGAATCAAAGAGATAGAAGATGGCAGTTGATGTTGCATTTAACCTTTTGAGATTGTAGCTATCAGGGAAGGAAGTAAATGGAAGGGAGTTTCCCAGACCGGAAGTGCGAGAAAAGAAACTATTAGAGTAGAAGAGATGGTTACATTTAACTATTTCGACGGTAAAAGGGTGGGACCTTGATGCCAATTCTAGTAGCACGTGTAAATACATGTGGCCGGAAAATCAGGGAAAAATGCTCGTCAGAACAGTTGCCATGAAAATACTTGTAGAAAAGACAGGGGGAAACCACATTACGTCTGTGAAAAAGTGAATGAAGGTGGGCTGCCAAATCAAAATCGATTATATTGCAGATCCTCCTCTGGATTTTGCGAGAATCTCAAAATGAATAACAGGAGCATCTAACTAGATATGGCAAAAGTATTCAATTCACGGACGAATGGTAGATTTATAAATGAATTCTGCTGAGAAAAACTTCCTAGCCCGACACAGTGACCCAACTTTCTTGGCAGTAGATAATGTAGTCACTCGGTTTGAGGTCGTTTGAGAGAATGATGCCAAGGCGCCGCAGTTAGTGGCTATCTAGGAGTGTTGATTTCCTCTGTCCCTCTTACCTTCAATTAGTCCTGTAAGTATCAAATTTTCCAAAAATTTCCCTCTTTCCTCATTATGTACCCTAAAAATTTCAACTGCGTCTTTCTAATGTTAACTATATGTCTTTTTGTTTGCATTTTCTCTAAAACTTCGCCGTTGCTCACATGTTCAGTCCATGGTATTCTCAGCATCCTTCTGTAGAACTATATTTCTCTTGCGTAGAGTATCTCCTTCATCTGTGAAAAGATTGTCCAGTATCCACTCTCATATAAGAATACTGATATTACGTCATAGTTTAGTATGCTTTCTTTGTTTATAACGAAATCATTCTGTTGCTTAATATTTTGCTTAGCTTTTAAAAGCCATCTTTCGCTAGACCAATACGCTTTCGAATTTTCAGTGTTGCACGTTAAAATACTTATCTAAATTATCTACATTAGTACACTGATAAAAACATTTTAAGAATAGAGTAGCAAGTGGCGTTCATTACTTCTAATGTCTTACCTCTTACCGCTCAAACAGCCAACGCCTTCAATTGAATAGCTCTTGACTCTAGTATGAACATTAGTAATAAAAACAAGGCTTCTAACGTACACTACCATTGTGCTAGAATTTTTGTCACTCTTGATGTACATACAAAATGATATATAAGTGTGAAATATTTTGTGGCGTAACGGATTTCATGATTAACTTTAAATAAGTGAACATGGAAAAACCAAATGATTCTTTTCGTCAGAAGTTCATTCTTAGAATGAAACGCGTCACTTAGTTATTCCTTTTGTCATTCACCTACCCATAGATTTGTAGATCACATCTTTCACATACACATAAATATATGCATGCACATACGCTCGAAATCACACACACACACACACACACACACACACACACACACACACACACGCACACACACACAAAAAAAAAAAACTCTATTTGCACTGTTAAATAATGTAAGGTTGATTGTAGGTGAAAATTATTTCATATACAGTGCCTCTCTTATGACGAGCTGCTTTTGATATTGTGATTTAAATAGTATTTTTGTTTTTTTCAACCAAAATTTTTCTTAAGGTTCTGGAGTTATGAAAGTTTTTCTTTTTTTTTCAAATAGACAGACGTTCACACGATACCCAGCTAGGCGCATCACGTGATAGTTTTAAAAAAAAACCCTTTTCAAAAAACACTAAAACACAAAAACATTACATTACAGTCAAACATAAGGACACAACAACACCGGAAAAATAACAAACTTGAAAATAGCCTGTGAAGAGGCTGAAAGCGCTTGGAAAGTCGAAAATTTTGGGACTTTTTACATTCCTTATCTCCAGCAAAAATGAAACATGTAAGAATACTGGAAAAATTGAATCAAATATTAATAAAACCTCCATTGTCGGTCGTTTTTAACGAAAGATATATATATATATATATATATATATATATATATATATATATATATATATATATATTAATCATTGTTAATCAGTTTTCGATCAATATTAAATTAAACCAGTACACAGTTGTATATATATATATATATATATATATATATATATATATACTAAATTCTCTACAAAAAAACAACGTAGTGTATCAATTTACATGCTCGTTCAGAGATTGTATCTCTGGTACTAATAATAAACCCACTACATATATTGGTTTTACTAAAACCACGCACTCCCGTAGACTTACCTGTCACCTTTCTGATCAGAGTACAATTAAACAACATTTCTCAGAAAAAACATAACTATGTAGGTAATATCAGACAGATTTTAGTCAACAATACAATAATCCTCACTCATACACACAGTAAAAAGAAACTTCAGATATTGGAAGCCATCTACATTAAATCCAAACAACCACACTTAATAAAATCACGTTTAAGTCTGGTCATAACACATTATATTGCATTTGAATATATATTTCTGTTGTCATTTCCCGCTATCACGTGGTGTGACGTCATAGAACCCCATTGCAAATTTGCAAACTGCGTTTGTTATTTTTGGTAACTATTGCCGTTGCTTAGCGGAGTTTTATGTCAACAAAAGATAAAATCGTCTCTGATGGTGGATGTTTTTATGTTACTGTCCTTATAACCTCTCTGAAGATAGCTCATGTGAGCCGAAAGCTTAGAAGTAAATTAATAAAAAAATTATCCAAATGTTGGAGAATTTTTGTCTTTATTTTCACATGAAATTAAAGCCAAAATACGATGTTTAGAACGGCTCATGATTAGACATAATAGACATTCATTGTCTCTTATATTTAACAGTATATGTTTACAAAATTATCTGCTGCTTCGATACACTACACACACACACACATATATATATATATATATAGCAAGAAAAGGAAAGAAAGTTACTCTTGAATGTATAGCAATCTGGCACAAGGTATAAATATAGGGCAGCCATTAAGATTAAAATCATTTTATTACTTTATAATCTAATAGATTTACTTGCTTAAACGTCACTCGAAGCTAGGATTTCTTATGTAGTCTTTATAAAACGCATGTGCATACTTGCTCACATACACTCACACGCACACACACACGCACACACACACGCGCACGCACACACACACACACACACACACACACACACACACACACACGACATAACACTAAATAAATCCTGGGTCTAACTAATAAAACAATTTTAAGAAAAAATTCGACTTTATTCCTTCTTGGGTAGTACGCTCATTCCAACGCTTCTCTAACAATTCGATGACTTTTTTTAGAACGTTTTTGTCTTTGGCCCCAAAATACGCCTCAGTTTCCGATATCACTTCTTCCTTGGAGTCAAATCTCTTTCCATGGAGCATTCTTTTGAGGTTTGCAAAAACCCAGTAGTCGCTGGGGGGCAGAGCTGTACAATAGGGTGGATGCGGAAGCAATTCGAAGTGTAATTCATGTAGTTTTGTGACACGGTGCGTGGTCTTGGTGAGAGACATTTTTCTTCTTCATTTGTGAAGATTTCTTCCTTCGAACGCACCAATAATATTTGCTATTGATGGTTCTTTTCTTTCTCAAGGTAATCGATGAATGACATACCTTGCGTTTCCCAAAATTTAGAGGCCAAAACCATTCCTGCTGATGTTTGCATTTTTGGTTGCTTTGGAAGGTTTTCACCTGCTGCTGTTACACAGCTTGACTGCCGATTTGACTCCGGAGTGAAGTGGTGGATCCATGTTTCATCTATTGTCACATATTGAAGCAAAAACGCCTTGTTGCGTTGAAATAGTTACGAACAACGTTCCGAATCGTCGACGCGTTGTTGTATTTGATCGACTGTGAGTAAACGCAGCATACACTTTGAAATCGACTTTCTCATTGTCAAATGTTAATGCAAAATACTGACTACACTGCCTTCTGATATGTTCAACTCCTCTTCTATCTCACGCAACTTTAATTTACGATCAGCCAAAATGAGTTTGTGATATTTTGGGTGTTTTCCGGGACACCTGCCGATTTTGGATGACCTGAGCGTTCAGTATCATTTGTACGACCGAATTTAAAGTCAGCATACCACCTCTTAACCATTTTTTCCGACGGATCAGAGTCCGAATAACACTTATCGAGCCATTGCTTTGCTTGAACAGTATTTTTCCATCAGAAAGCAATGCTTTATCAACACACGAAATTCAGATTTGTTCTATTGTTTTCAAAATTTGCAACAGTAGCTTCACTTAAATAACAGTAATTTGCAAACTAATAATCCGAATGGGCAAAAATTTTGTCACATGCCATTTGAAGATTAATATTTCATAAACATCATATGGATTTTTTATTAGTAACGTCATTTATAAGTCAGCCACGCAACTTATTGAGTGATTTGCTATATGAATAGAATAAGTAAAGAACAGGTCGGAAAAAAGTGTCTTTAATATAACTTGTTTCACTTTAACAAGCTTCTTCAGAAAATCTTTTAACAACGAATAATTTAATTTTTTATTTAAAACGTCTAACTGTGGCATATACTTCCATTAGTAAGCACTATATATATATATATATATATATACAGTATAACGCTCTACATTTGTATCGAGCACTCCTTATAAAAGTAAATGCATGAACAAAAGGTTAAAAAACCTACGAGTTCAACAACTTAGTTACAATACTATATATATATATATATATACTATCCTACGTGTATAGGAAGACTCGGAATTTCATGCCCTATGCAATCATCATGTGCTTATAATGAACACTCTATGAACATTATATGCACCTGGTGATTGCATAGTGCATGAAACTCCAAGTCGTGCTATAGACGTAGGATAATATGTATATTTACTAATATATAATTTATAGCTCTGTTATATTAGATCGAGCGCTGTTTTATTAACACCAGTAATCATAATGGTGTCTTCACGAAACTTATATATATATAATTATGGTTGGGAGGAAAATACAGTAATATTCAATGAGATATCTAGAACTACATTGAATGGTCTTAATGGCCGTGATAGAGCTTGTGTTCTTCATGGATTTCTTTTAACAGTTTACCCAATACAAGACTTAAGAGCTATTCAGGTTTGAGGGCTGCTGTGTGTTGTTGGATGAGCGTAATAAAAGATAAAATTGCAGTTCATTAAGTTACGTAGAAAAGGTGACAGTTAACTTTAGACTTGAAGAGGCCGAGATTGTAATGATGAAGAAAATATCCTGCCAGTAGTCTTTTCTAAAACAAAGCAGCCGTTCTTGTGAAGAAGTACTCTGCGTGAAACTTTCTTTTTATTATTACTAGAACATGAAGGGACTGAGGATGATTCATCCTTGTGTGTGTGGTATGTCGGGTATCAGTTGCAAAGGTAAGGATTGGCGGGAGCAAAGAATGTAGTTCGTAAGCCATGGAAATAACAATAAAGTAGCGAGAGGATATGAATTGTAGCGTGAAAAATAATTACCCACAAATCTGCGAAGACGCTTTTTAAAGCTATTATGACAGGCAAGTGAAGGCTAGGCATGCTCCAGCTCAGATTTGGGAGCAACACTCCATATTTGGTTTGATTTGAATTTTTCTCCAAGAGTCGTCAAGTACTCACTGGTGCGGTACAATGAACCAACTATCTCCATGCATCTAGATCAATAGATTGTATATATGAGTTCCGTTTGAGATCTACGGCGAGATTGAGTCCTAATAGACGTTCAAGTCTAAGAATGTCCTTGAGAGAATACACGTTCGTCATGATAGGTGAAGATTCAGAGTCTGCTAGGTGATGGTAGAACTTTACTAGTTTGGTTTTGGACGTATTGAATTTTTCAAGCCAATCCTTCTCCCATTGAGTCACCTGGGATAGGTTAGACGAGAGATTTGATGCTAGGTTCTAGTTATCCAGATTTTTGGTGGTGCAGCTATTAACTGTTATATCATTAGCATACATGTTCACTAAAGATTGGAGTATATTTTTAGGCAGATCATTAATATAGAGTAGAAAGTGTGTAGGGTCGAGAAAGCCCTGGGGAACACCGGTATTGATTGGTTTCCGATAATGGGCCGTTACCCCGAGAACACTAACCATGGATGTATAGTCAGTCAGTTAAGTGCTGTACGTGATACACGCTTGGGCAATCATATCTCGAAAGAGACATGACTGACTGGGCAGAAGATTATCCCGCCGTAGGTTGCCATTGCTTTCTGCAGTAGACTGGTTGCCAGCCAAGGCTATAGAACCCAATCTGTCCTGCTATTTAATCCATAACTGGATGGAAGAGACGGATTAATACCTTTCCCAAGGGTATTTGTGCGGAAGTGAATGCAGTGGATTCAGCTGGAAGTCGAACTCGATTCTCCGATTTCTCATTCTGAGCCGATATCCACTGCACCACAACGCACATATGTATAGTACCCAGCGCAAATGACGCCATTTTAATTACAACGTACACGATGATGATAAATGTAGAGAAATATTATAATTTCTTGGGAAATATGTTTTCTTGAGCGTTTCTTGTCATAAACAAGAAGCTTTAAACTAAAGAATATATTCATGCAAAGCAGTGCAAAGTTAACTATTGCTAGGTAAACCGAAAACAGATTTCAACAAAATGACTAGATTTTATGCCAAAAGAACATTTTTAATCCCCAATTCACATGACGAGGTTAAATAGTGTTCAAGTATCGGGCAAGCAAAGTATTGTTAAATATTTCTCTATATTTCTGATCTGGGGTATTGTAATTATTTATATTATTCGAACTGTTGTCTTCATCTTGCTTACCGTATTAATGATGTTTCGGTCATCATTTCGGCCATAATTCACGACGTTTTGGCCGTTGTAACTTCTTCTTTGTTCTATGAAGATGTCTTAGTTATCCCCATTTAACTCACCACATCCAGGTATTGAACTCACAATTCTTTGGGTCAAGTCGCTGAATCCAACCAACTTCTTTATCTACTTGGCTATGTGTCCTTGAGATCACCAGTGTATGAATTTGGGGGATTTATAAACCTAATGTATCAGTAAAAATTTTTTTAACCAGAGCCCATATTACAATCTTGATGGTTGTAATCGGTTTTCTCTAGCCCTTTGTATTCCATAATAGTGGGTTCCGTTCAAAATTCAATCATCTGAAGAAGGTCGGAGCGTACAACAGCCGAAACGTCTTGAATATGGTAACCAAAATGAGGAAAACAGTCCGAATAATGTAAATAAGTAATATTAAATTTGAAACAGAATCACTAGCTGAAATACTACAGAACATTATGGATGGAATGTTTTTTACGCTTTATAAATCTTTTGCGGGTTATTTAAAGCCAGATAATATTTTGAGATGATAATTATGTTACTGATACAAATCCTACTAATTAACCCATAGATGAGAAGAAGAAGTAGATTTATACCTTTCCTAGGGATATTTTCGCTTAAGTGAATATAACGAACTCAACTGGAATTGAAACTAGGCTCTCATATTTCTAATTCCGAACCGTTATCCATTACACCAACCGTGCATTCAAGCGTATAGCGCCTGGTATTTCCAAATGGTCATTTATTTAGGTACTGACTAGGATCAAGTGTCAC
Organism: Ascarosepion bandense; assembly: GCA_037127315.1. Classification (NCBI taxonomy): domain Eukaryota; kingdom Metazoa; phylum Mollusca; class Cephalopoda; order Sepiida; family Sepiidae; genus Ascarosepion; species Ascarosepion bandense. The sequence goes on from JBBBDQ010001470.1 coordinate 1,748,081, forward strand.
TCATTTGCAGAATTACCATAAGACCACAGTTCTTACCCAGTTATGTTTAGTTTCGCAGTTTTGTGAATTTTATTCATTTACCAATTTGGTGATTATCGATTTCGTTTTGTTTTTAATAAGGAATTTTTTTATTATTGTTTTGTGGCGGAATATCTATTATTATTATTATTATTATTATTATTATTATTATTATTGTTGTTGTTATCGTGTATTTATTGAAGTTTTCTTATTGAAGTTTTATTATTCAGTTTTCCGTGATAGCCTACTTTGTTCACTTATGGAGTCAAAGATAACTCTAAGTTCAAGAAAAGTTCTCGGTCACAATTAAGATGTGATGGATAGATTCCTCCTTAATATATGAATAATGTCGAAGCGAATGTTCATCCATATTTTTCCGATTTTTCTTGACCAAACTGAGAGCACCTATTACCAGTAGTGTTAGTGGGAACAGACATGCTTATGAGTATAAATATTCGTTCTTCTACGTCTTTCACTGCTATATCAGGTCTGTTGCCCTTGATTTCTCTAGCAGTTCGGATTGGCATATCATTATTATTATAGAATTAGAGAGCAGCAGTCAAACAACATGATATTGAGGTACAAATATACAAAGGCCAGTTTGATTCATCGTGACAGTTCGACTTATAAAAGTATATCAAGCAGATACATCATGCATCGCTTCCACATATGCGCAATATAGTGACAGGATTTGATAAATATAATTATCAATATAGGTAAAATATAATGATCAATATAGTGACAGGATTTGATAAATATAATGATCAATATAGGTAAAATATAATGATCAATATAGTGACAGGATTTGATAAATATAATGATCAATATAGGTAAAATATAATGATCAATATAGTGACAGGATTTGATAAATATAATGATCAATATAGGTAAAATATAATGATCAATATAGTGACAGGATTTGATAAATATAATGATCAATATAGGTAAAATATAATGATCAATATAGTGACAGGATTTGATAAATATAATGATCAATATAGGTAAAATATAATGATCAATATAGTGACAGGATTTGATAAATATAATGATCAATATAGGTAAAATATAATGATCAATATAGTGACAGGATTTGATAAATATAATGATCAATATAGGTAAAATATAATGATCAATATAGTGACAGGATTTGATAAATATAATGATCAATATAGGTAAAATATAATGATCAATATAGTGACAGGATTTGATAAATATAATGATCAATATAGGTAAAATATAATGATCAATATAGTGACAGGATTTGATAAATATAATGATCAATATAGGTAAAATATAATGATCAATATAGTGACAGGATTTGATAAATATAATGATCAATATAGGTAAAATATAATGATCAATATAGTGACAGGATTTGATAAATATAATGATCAATATAGGTAAAATATAATGATCAATATAGTGACAGGATTTGATAAATATAATGATCAATATAGGTAAAATATAATGATCAATATAGTGACAGGATTTGATAAATATAATGATCAATACAGGTAAAATATAATGATCAATATAGTGACAGGATTTGATAAATATAATGATCAATATAGGTAAAATATAATGATCAATATAGTGACAGGATTTGATAAATATAATGATCAATATAGGTAAAATATAATGATCAATATAGTGACAGGAATTGATAAATATAATGATCAATATAGGTAAAATATAATGATCAATATAGTGACAGGATTTGATAAATATAATGATCAATATAGGTAAAATATAATGATCAATATAGTGACAGGATTTGATAAAAGCAGCGAATAATCTTGCAGGTTAGAAATACTCTCAGACTGAGTAACCCATTTCGCTCAGATGAACTCTGTAGATGTTCCCAAGTATCTCTGTATGATCCAAGTCGGCTTGGCTGCCTTATCCTTCAAACTTAGAGAAATAATCCTCTCAACACCCAACCTGATGCTCCCCACTACTTCCACTCATGGGCAGAAATGCACCGTGCGTCATGTCCAGCTTATAAAACACTCAATTGGTTATAGTCAGGGAACTAACAAGCACATCTCCTGTTCTGAACGAGATATTTACGGTATCACTTCTTACTTTACATGTTACATGTTAACAGCTCCAATCACTGAAGATCAGACGCCATGGGAATTATTATTATTATGTTGTCATTTTTCATCATATTTCGATTTCTGTTATGGCCGCACTACCAATCCAAGTCTGCGGGAAGACCTAAAGGCAGGTCGTGGTGTGTTGTTATGGCTCCATTTCATGCTTTTTCTATCTCCCCTAACATCCCTAGTGTTACATAGATAAAGTTTTCCATAGTGTGTGGGCTGTACTTAACAAGACATTTTTTTGTATATCTCTTAAGCTGGGGTATCCAGGAATTCTTTCAATGTGTTGTTTTGTTCCATTTTTTATCATTCCAAGTGCACCTACTATAACTGGCACGATTCTTGTTTTCAATTTCCACATTTTTTCTATTTCAATTTCCAGGTCTTTATATTTTGACAGTTTTTCGAATTCCTTGATTGCTATGTTACAATCCGCTGGACAAGCCATATCAATTAATAGACAAGTTTTCTCCTTCTGGTTTTTAACAATAATGTCCGGCCTATTTGCTTCAATTTTTCTGTCTGTGTAGATGGTGTAATCCCATGGTGATATCTTCTATTTCTGTAACCGGTGTTTATTTACATATTTTCCATAGTGTTTGCACATTGTCCAATGTAAATATTGCCCCACTCTATCGTGGCGATTTTTATATTCATTTGGAGCAAGTACAGAACATCTTGAGATTAGATGGTCTATTGTTTATTGGTATTTATCACAAAACCTAATATAATGTATAATTATTTATAAATGGAACTTTGTCTGTGTGTGTGTGTCGGTGTGTGTGTGTGTCCGTTACCTATAGACTCCGAAACGGCTGAACCGATTTTCTTGAAAATTGACACAGTTGTACTATAAGCGTCTGCGAGTGTTCTTAGTCATGTTTTGTGTCGCGGTACCCCCGATAAATATCGAAAATCGATAATCGAAAAAATCAGGTTATAGAAGGAGTGGTCTGATTTTAATTAAATTTGACACACTCATAGACAAAGACATAAGAAACGATATTCAGAAGTTTCAAGGTTGCAGTTCTTACAATAGTGCAGAAAATCGATAATATATATATATATATATATATATATATATATATATATATATATACAAAGAAAGATGTGTGTGTCTGTTAATCTGCCTTTATGTCTGTATTTTTTCAGCCCTTTTATTTTAGTTTTTGCTTCGGGTTTAGCTCTTGTAGTTCTTAGTCTCAGCCATGATACCGTTTACTCAGAGGAACTTATTTAGCCTTCAAATTTCAGTTTACGACGGAAAAAAACTTATTTGATATCGATATAAGGAAATCAAACTTTGACTTACATCCATTCATTTTTCTTTCAGTCTACTGTTTCGCTTTAACTGGAAACAACTATTGCTTTTTAGTCTTTCGTACGAACATCCAAAGAGTCTGAGCTCCAGGACCATGGATTAGTTTTAAGGCTTTCATTACACCCGAGCAACGGCGGGCTATACTGCTAGTGTATAATATTTGCCTGAAAGTTCCTAGTGAAAAAACTTTAGTCTTGCGCTACAAGAATAAAGCCTTTCAGTCTCAGATGCACGTAACTATCGATGAGTATTAACTTTATCAACATTGGATTTATTGGCACCTTGTAGATATTAGCCATGCAGAGGTTTGTCTTGCCAGCGTTGTTTCATCTGTTCAAGAGCTTTATCTTTGGCTTTCATTTTCATATTTTTGCCGCACTAGTTGGTTTTTGGTTTCTGTTTTGCTTTTCTGCAGAATCTACTAAATGTAAATCTTGTTTATATTTACTGTCTTCTTCTTCTTCTTCTTCTTCTTCTTCTTATTATTATTATTATTATTATTATTATTATTATTATTATTTCCTTTGATTTTTGTTGTATACTCATTTCTTTTCTGGTCACATCCAGAGACCTAAGGTCAGAAATGGAATCATGACATTTTCCAGTGATCATTTTTATAAAATAAAATAAATAAATAATGACAACCTAAGATCGCATAGATCTTACATAGAAAAAGCCCTTCGTACGGAGTGTGCTGTACTTTTGGATACAAAAATTATTTCTTTAAAGTATGGAATCGCAACAATGAATCTTTTCCACGCATTCCGAGTGCTCTTATATCAACTAGAATTATTGAAGTCCTCATATGCCACACTTTTGAGATTTCTGCCTCATCATCTTTGTATTTTGATATTGTTTTGAAGATCTTCGAAAATACGTTACAATCTGCATGAACTGCCATGTCAATAAGAAAGCTCATTCTGTATTTGTGTTCTTTGATCCCGAAATCTGGGGGATTATCTTTGATTGTTCTGTCTGTATGGATTGTAAATTTCCATAAAATTGTTAGAGGCTCAACTCTGTAACCGAGTCTGGGTGGTGTTCATCCCAGTTTCTTACAGATTCCTTCCCATAAAAGTTACAGATTTTCCAGTGTACATATTGGGCTACTGTGTCATGCCGAATTTGCTATTCAGGGTGCTAATATCGTGCAACCTGTCAATTGTTCTGGATATTCATTACAGAATCTGAATTTCGGGTTAATATTTTTTCAGTCCATCAATCAGACACCAAACTACCGCGAGTCACGATGAACAGGTGTCCCCTCGGAGAGGCAACGTATCTTGAGATACGGTTGGGCCTTAAACTCACACGATCCTAAGTGGAACTCGTACATACTAACGATGCAGGTAAAATGGTTGACTCCCTGTACCTCTTCAGTAAATACCTAACTCCACGTGCTATCTTCTATATTTACAAGAGCCAGATCAGTTCAAGAATGGAATAGTGTTATCAGAAGTACGGAAGCGCTTTCCAGCCTCGATAGCGCCCGAAAGCGTCTCCGAGTCTCTGGGAGTGACGAATTATTTTCCAATTTCCAACCTCTCTCACAGGCTGGATGTAGCAAGCATCTTGCTGCTCTATCGTTGCTTTTACGGAAAGTGCTCGGACGAAGTACACTCCAGGCCTAACCTTCACGGAAAGAACCAGCCATGTCACTTACATAGTAGAAAAATACCCCCATTCCATTCCGAACAATTTCTTGTCGCGAACCACTGCTCTTGGAACCGACTTTTAAAGGGATATTTCCACGATCACTACAATCTTAACCTGTTCAAGTCTAAGGTTAACCGTTATACACCTCGTGTATCTCCGGGCCTTGAACAGGGTGTGAAAAAAAATTAATAATTGGATATCCAAGTCCGCTCAGATGATCTCAGTTTGAGGATATTTGAGGATATTCCCAAGTATCTTTATATGAGCCGACTCCAGCCACTCTCTCATCGACGAGTTGTGGCTTCCCTCTGTCAGTTCTACAAATATTTTCATGGCTTCTGCTCCGACGAACTTAAGTCACTGGTGCCCTGCCACTTGAGTTTACTCGTGCAACTAGACTGGCAACTGGGTCCCACCCATTCACAGTTAGATCAACCAAATGCAGCCGACAATTCTACTCCATCAGCTTCTTTTCTCGCACTTCCCGCCTGTGGAACGCTCTTCCATATTATTGCTTTCCTGACGGCTACAACCTCCAGGAATTTAAATGCAATGTCAATACCCATCTCTTAACCACTTGACTTAAATTTTGCAGTTCTTTCTACATCACCCTGTATATCTTTTCCTTTCTCTCTACCTTTGAAACTGTCATCACACCTGTATTCCCACCCTTCTCTTGCTCCTTTCTCTGACACCCCCTGTAACTGGTTTGTCTTTCTCTTTACTCTCTTCCGATTTTATCTTTCTCGCTTATGCAACCCCCTGCGCATCAGTGGCGTTACCGCCTTGCTTGGGGTAAAATGATTAAAAACAAGTTTTCTTGGTTATCTTATACTTCAAACTTAAGGAAAAATAGCAATCCTCTCGACACCCAGCTGTGATGCTTCCCACTACACCACTCATGACCAGAGATGCATCGTTCGTCATGTCCAGCTTGTAGGGCACCCCCAATTGGTAAATATAGTCATGGAACTAACAAGTAAATCTGTTGTACTGAACAGAATATTTACCGTATCACTTCTTACGTTACATTTTACATGTTAACTCTTCCAATCATTGAAGATAAGGAATGGGAACCATTATTATTATGGGAACTATTATTATTATGGGAACCATTATTATTATTATTATTATTATTATTATTAAAATAAAGTAATTATTAGAATTACTCTGAACACGGTAATAAGCTATTCTACTATTCGGTTTTCTGCGGGCATCAAAATATGTAAAGAACATGCAAATCTTCTTAATAGTAAAGCTTCTTTTTTTAAAAAGGTTACTTTTGTTTATGAGTCAGTCAGTTAAGCACCATACGTAATACACACTTGGGCGATTATGTCTCAAAAAAGACATGACTGACTGGGCAGAATATTTTCTCGTAATAGAGGTTGCTATTAATGTTTTCAGTAGACTGGTTACCGACCAAGGATATAGAACCGAATCTGTTCTGTTATTTGACCCATAGTTGGACGATTAATATTTTTTTATAATGGTATTTGTGCATAAGTGAATGCAACGAACGGAACTGGAATTCGAACTCGGCTTTTTCAATTTCTTGGCCCGAGCCGATATCCACTGCACCACATAATGAGTACACGAACATAAAAACATAACAGACACACTAAATGCGCAATGTATGATAGATTTAAATGCACTAAAATTGGCCAATGAAAAGGAGCCTACCAGTTCAACGTTTATCGTTAATGATAACGATTTCTGACATTTTAGAGTAATAAACGCATTCATAGAAATGACTGTCTTTTTGCGGGGGATGGGGGCGTTAGCTTATCCTATAGAAAAAACACAAAATTACTTAGATTAAATATGCTTAATCTAATCCCTTCCTCTTCCCCTACCTTTCTCTCTTTCTCTTACTTTCTTTCTACAGCCATCTATGCCTCTTGCTAAATCAAAAGACAATATATTTCTGCCCTAAGTAAATATCAAATTATATTTATCCAGAAAAAGCTGTAGCGTCACTTGTGACCTAGGTGAGTTTTCTGGTACCCAATTACTGAGCCCCGTTTGTATGGATCATGTCCCTTATACCAACATTTGCAAATGTCAACATTCATCCAGAAACATTGGCTCATTAGAGCAGTACGTACAATCAGCACTTAATAACCTAATCTTTCAGCTTTCAAATCAAACGCCACTATTTTAGGCGTTCTTAATTCCCTACATTGTCAAAATACTCTTTAAAGAAAAACTTTATTTTAGACAAGAATCTTTTGCTCGTCAAAAGTAAAATAATAATAATAAAACTGACGCTAAGACTAAACGTACTTAATCTAATCCCTCTCACTCTCTGCCTTTTTCTTTCTCTTCCTTTGTCGCTTTATGCAAATATGTATCTTGCTAAACTAAATTTAATAATAAAAATGTTAATGACCTGGAAAATGTTAATTTAAATGAATAAATTATCTATCAAATCGAGGAAATTTTGATACAGCGAAATGTATTTATTACTCAGGATTTCACTGAACAAAAAAAAAAAAAGAAAAAAGAAAGACTTCCTATATTTTTCCTTCTAAAGCCTTCGTTTTTAGATAAATCGATGTAACGTTGTTTTATCTATATCTCGGAAATAATCAAAAGATATGAGAATAATCCTATGGCAATGCTTGATCATGATCCAAGATTCTGTTTTTGGACGTTCGTCATCTTTTCGAAGTTTCTTTTTTAGCAACTATTCATACTAAGATAACGTTGCTGAGGCAAAATGGCTTCAACGGTTCTTCTGTGTTGTGTCTCTTCAAGACGTTGACGACCATGCCTTCCCATAATTTCAAGTCCTTTAGAGCTCTTAATAAATTTTATCTTTTTGTTATCCCTCCTAAACCTTGCTCCACCATAAAATTACTCAAGGTCTTTAAATAGGTTATGCTTTGTTTCCCTATGTACAATTTTACTTGTAGTTTGTCTTGTGGGTATCAAATTTTCCAAGTCTGCTATCATCATTATGTGCCCTAGAAAGTTTAACTGTTACAGTTAAAATTTTAAGTATAAGTGTTCTTCTTGTTTCTATTTTCTGTACAACTTCTTCGTTGCTCACATGTTTAGACTATGATATTTTCAACATCCTTCTGTAGAATAAAATTTCTATGGCTTTAGGGTTCTTCTTCATCCGTGTGTGGATTGTCCAGTATTCCCTACCATATATTCTTTAAAATTATCTTCTGCAATATTGATATATATTCGGCCAACATTTGTGTTCAAATATACTTAAAATGGAATCATTTCTAAATTTTTATGGAATAAATAAGATTTATCTGAGTTCAGTTGAATTGCTTAAATACTTCAATTAATACTTCATTTACTTTAATGATTCTTTTAATGTTATTAAAAGATGGTTTTATACGAACCTGTTAAATTTGTACTAGATACATTCAACTTTGTTAGCGATTTAAAGAATCTATGAATGTTTCTGAGGATGAATACATAAGGATGAATTCCATGAATACAATGTTACTTATTGCTTTATGAAATAAATCCAATCACCAGCAACAATCGCTAATATACAAAATAAAAAAATAGAGAAAAACGATCACATTTCCTGGATGCAATGAGGTTTAAAAAGTAATATAGCTTGCAAATATATTTTTATTTTTTATTTTTTGTTATTCAACCTCAAGCAGGGCAATAAAGCTACTAATGCAAATGGGTTTACTGAGTGTGAAAGAATGAGAAAAATCATTAGTGCGAGAAAAATTAAAGGAGAGGAATCAATAAGACAGTAGATAACAATTGACATTGCATTTAAATTTTTGAAGATCAAACTTGACTGGGAAGTAAGAAGTCGGGAAAGAGTTTCACAAGCGAGAAGTGCGAAAGAAGACATTGTTAGCATAGAACTTACAGTTACATCTAGTCTTTTCAACTGTAAAATGATGAAATATTGTTGCCAATTCAGTACTTTTTCAATTCATAAAGTCTAGGTACCATAGAGCAAAGTTGATCAGAACAATTACCATGAGAGTATTTGTAGAAAAGGAACAGGGAAGCGACATTACAGTGGTAGGAAAGTGACCGAAGCCGAGATACCAGGTCTGGACCAATAACATTGGAGATTCTTCTTTGAGTTTTAAGAATCTCTAAATACATAGCCGGTGTACCAGACCAGATGTTGCAGCAATGTTGAAAGCATACATATTTATATGTAAAAAAATGTTTCCGGCTAGAAAAATAGTTTAACACGACACAGTCAACCGCTATACCTTTATATTCGGACCAGTATGCTTATCTTGGTTGTCTTATTCACTTACCTGACACCTGCCGTGTAGGGATTATCATCTGTCAATTGTATCACAGTCTTCGAGAATAGTGCGTCTCAGTTGTGTCTCAGTCCGAGTACAGATACCCAGCTGAGAAAAATAAAATACTGAGATATCTTGAGGGAAACCAATCAATAGAATGATATAATTATTATTAAATATATGCGTAACCATTTCTTAATTACTGTTGTATATAAAATGTTTAAAACATAAATAACAAAGTACCTTCACACAATTGCTGATAAAACAGCATAGCATGATGTTAAAAATGCTTAAACTTAATAAAAACAAAGTTTTATCATCAAAATGCTTTTTGTTAAAATTAAGAGAAAAATAAAATTTTGTTGTTATTATTTGAAAAAAAAATCCTGTCTAACACATTCGAAATTTCAGTTAATTTTTTGTTCCGTCAGCGATTCACGCCATGATACGTAGTGTGACTATTAGGGAAAACGTAATATTACGCAAGTCATTTTTGGCGTTGAAAGATACATTAATTTAAAGACTTTTGCAAAATTCAACTGTCTGATTTTAATGAAACTTTCGGGACTTATTCATAAATGGATGAAATTATTTATGCAATTATTATTTTTAGACAATCTTGTTAAAAATATTTTTTTACATCTGTTACTCCCCGCCCCAAACTCCAATTAATTGCATAAAACTTTTAGAAATACATTATCTATACCAATTTTCTTATTAGTTAAATGAAGGACTCATTGAAGAATGTAAATCATGTAATTTTTTTTTAAATTACGAGATCATTTTTCCGAAAATCTGCTAGGAATGGTAGAATCAAAATGTTATTAAAACTACGCTATTTTTTATGTAGGTAAACTTTTAATTGGTTTTATAAATAATATAATTTTAGGATATCATATTCTGAAGAAGAAAAAGTTTCGATGGATAATGAATTTTTATAAGAATTGTTTTCATTTTCTTTTTTTTTTTTTGTTAATTAAAGTTTCAAACATCTTTTTAAATTTCTTCCAGTTACTCAGTGTCTTCGGTTATTAATTCATTAAAAAAGACTTTATTTACATATCAAAAATTCATAAGCTTAATACAAATCATTTAGAATTAAGATTTTTAAAATAATTTCTAAATGTTTTTATTTATGTTAAACCGCAGATTTTCTTTTACTAAGGAAACTCATAAGAGATTTATCATTAAAAAGTCCCCGTACGAAAATGTTAAATTAGGTTATGTTAATATTTGGTCACCATACTTCCAGATTGATTAATAACAAGTGCTATCATCGCTTACTTGAAAGTTAGACCTTTGTGATTAAGAAATACTTTTATTCTAAAGTTCCTGCCATAAACAAGTAATATTTGTTTCAAATCAGAATATTTTAACTTTAAATTTGCTAATTTTTCAAAAATAACGAGTTAGAGAAGTATATTTTATTTTTTCAAGGTTTTTAAAACCGAGAATTAACTTTGGCTCACAAATATGTCGATCGCTCAAAAAAAAAAAAAAAAAAAGAAAGAAAAGATGGCCGAATTAAATAATAAGACCTTGTCCATAAAATATATATTACGTTAAAATATAAATATGATACAATTTATTCATGTTAATTAATAAAATGTTTAGTCAGTACAATGTACTAAATGTTCATAATAATACTAAAAGTCTTAGTGATAATTAATATGAAAGAAACTCGCTAAATAACAGTCTGTCAGTTAAGTGCCATACGTGATACACGCTTACGCGATCATGTCTCGAAAGAGACATGACTGACTGGGCTTTATAAGATTTATTACGCAGTAGGTTACCATTTCTTTCTGCGGTAGACTGGTTGACAACCAAGGCTATAGAAACCAATTTGTCCTGCCACTCAACCCATAGCTAGAGGGAGAAGAGATGGATTATATTATATTATTATATTAATAAGTAGTGGTTAGCGGGGGATCAGTTTATTACTAGGTCCCACCCTTTTACAGTTAAACAAATAAGATGTAACCGTAAATTCTACTCCAACAGCTTCTTTTCTCGCGCTTCCCGCCTGTGGAACTCCCTTCCACAAGTCTGCTTTCCCGACAGTTACAATCTCCAGGTGTTTAAATGTAGGGTCAATAGACACCTCCTATCACACTAACTCCCAACTATTCTCACAACACTCTCATCTACCCAACCCTCATTCTCGGTATCCTCACCCGCCTTATCACCCACCCTCTGTTATTTCCTATATTTAATCAGCCTTTCTCCACTCTACGTAGCCCCCTGCACAGTAGTGGCAGTGACATGCCTTGCTCGGGGTGAAACGCTTATAAAAAAAAAAAAAATAACTATAGAAAACCGATTCTCCATTTTATGCCCAGTAGAATCTTTACTTATGTTTCCAGCTATTATATCCAGTCAGTGATACACGCTTTGACGATCATGTCTCGAAAGTGACATGACTGACTAAGCAAAAGATTTTCCCGCAGTAGGTTGTAATTACTTTCTGCACTTATTTAAAAACGAAAACAATCGATGTACACCACCACATCTTTAAAAATGTATTTTAATGAATAAAGATAATGAATAAATAACAGTATACATAACTATAAAGATGTTCAAAGACTTCTTGAAAAAATAATTAGAATATAAGGTACACATGTTTGTGCGTCATTTTAAGTTGTTAAAAATACAGGGGATTAATGTAGGCACCTACACTAAATCGCTGAAAAACAGTATAGTATGAAGATAAAAGGCCACAAACTTAATAAAAACGAACTTTTTCCATCAAAATGTTTATGTTATTATTAAGAGGAAAGATCAAGGTATTTTTAATTGTTAAAAAAAAAATCCTTTTTAACACGCTCGAAATTTCGGTAAAAAAATCTTGATTTGATTTTAGTTAGCGAGCAACCAAATCGTTACGAGGATTTACAATGGGAAATTTAATATTACGTAACTCAGATTTTCCAATTAGAAATTCTTGGAAAAATCAAATAATTGTCGGATTTTAATGAAACTTTCAGGATTTATTCAAATACAGATGAAATTATTTTTGAAATTATTACTTTTTTAAAATTTAGTAAAATATATATATATTTACATCTCTTACCCTCCCTCTATCTAAATTCATGAAATAAATTTTGTTAGGAAAATTGGTTAATTGGTTAAATGCAAGACTCATTGGGAAATGTAAATTATTAAATATTTTTTTTAAACATTTTGCATTTATTTCCGAAAATCTGCTCCAATAATAAAAGAAAAGATGCAATAAAGATATGATATTATTTTATTTGATAAGCTTTCAGTTTTTTTAATAAATAATATATTTTAAGGACATCATAGTTTGTAGAAAAAAAATTCGTTAATAATAAAATTTTAAAAGAATTGTTTTCATTTTTTTTAATTATAAGAATTTATAAAATTTCAAAAATATTTTTAAAATACTTCAAAGATTTGTTGGAGTTAGGTTATTAAGTTATTAGCTGAAGATTATAGTTACTAATCGAAAATTGAAAAGTTTAATACGAATCGTCGTGCCTTCGTATTTTTTAATTTTTAATTTCTTTTTTGTGTGTATTTAAATTTTTTTGTATGGTAATTCCTATGTGCACATTAAAAGATCATGTGTTTCACGGTTTCTTCGCCTTACATGAAAAAGATTTGTACAATTATGTCACTGGTGATCGCCATACACTTATCTTATCTCGCATCTGTCGAGCTGTCATCACATTTCAAATACGGGATAAGGTCAGAAAGTTCAACTCTGTGTTTAAGAAATAGTTTCATTCTAAATTTCATGCTATAAGTAAGTAAAACTTTTGTAAATCAGGTTAATTTAGCATTAAATTTGTTAATTTTCCAAAAACAATGTGTCACAGATGTAGTTTTTCTTTTTACAAGTTATTTAGAACTGATAATTAACTTTTGTTTACAAATGTGTCGATCGCTCAAAAATGACCAAAAAATTGAAAAATGAAAAATTCTCAAAATTTTAAATTTCAATCAATATAATTTCTGTTTGAAATACGCCAGAGTATTTTGCTTACTGGAAATAGTAAATTTAATCATTTAGCTTTCAATTAAAACTAAAATAGAAGTTCCAAGAAAACCTTTTTTATTTTCAAAAATTAAATTTAAAAGTTAGTTATCGAAAATGAGTGGAGGTACCTAGATTAATGTAATGTCTAAACATAACATACGTTATTGAAATCGTCTATTTATCATTACGTTTGTGATATTTAATTTTCTGATCAGAAAATACTTTTAGAAAATAGATTTCAAAATTAAAATGAACAAACTTATGTTCGTACTAACTAATGATTCCAAGTTATATGCGCATAAACATTTTAAATTATCAAGTATGACAACGTATTACCTTAATACTTACTTGATGTGTATGGATAACATTCAGTCAGTCAGTTGATTGCCATACGTGATACACTCCAGTCTCAGATTTGTATATTTGCGATGGTTCACTCAAAAGCAATGCTTAAAGAACTTCAAGAGAATGCAGTAAATGAAAGTTAGAATAACTATTAACTATAAGAAAAAGGAATGCGTGGTTATTAACAAAAGAGACAGTGCAAGTTGTGAACTATGTATTGGGGAATGTCAAAATCAAGCAAGTGCTGGAGAGTCTATTAAAAAACAACGAAAAATATGGCATAAAAATCCGAAGGCGCATATAGATAGCGAAAGATACCTTCGAGAAACTGAGCATATAAATAGGAAAACTTCCTTAGGAATAAAGAAAAATTGCGGTCCTTCTATGTAGTATCTAATCTCTTAATAATCTGTAAATGCAGGACAATCTACTCACAGTTGAAGAAAAAACTTGAAGCGGTAAATATGAAGAATGCTGAGAATACCATGGACAGAACATGTGAGTAACAAGCAAGTGTCAAGGAAACTAGGAACAGAAAGGAAACTTAGAGTTACAATTAAAATAGGGCAACTGAAAATTATGAGACATATATATATAGCAGATTTTTTTTTATAATCATTTCACCCCAAGCAATGCAAGACCATTACTCTGCTGTGATGGCTAGTTGGAGAGAAAAAGGAGAAACAACAACAACAACAACAACAACAACAACAACAACAAAAACAACAAACTATTTGCTAAGCATTTAAACGCCGGCAGAAATTTCTCGTGGACACCGCCATTTTGGGTTCAGTCGTATACTCTATAACACAGACTAAACTAAACGACACCCCAAAACACAATATAATAATAAAAAAAGCGTTATAAAAACGGCTGTATTTTATGTTTATAAAAATAGCACTTAAAAATGTTTTTAAATAGCACTTACCTCTAGTTAGTTTATAACAAAAATGCTAGTGAACGATATTTCACCGTTTTCTGAAAAAGGTTTATATACGTCAACAATGGACGTTTTCAAAACAGACGTATAAGTACGTCAACAGCAGCGGAAGTGATGATAAATCTAATACAAAGACAGATGTTCCATCATCAACATTCCCAAAATTGCCTGTGACACATCAATCAAATAAAATGCGAATGGCTTTTGAATGTTAGCGTGTGTGATTTCAGTGCACGAATGAAATTAATATTCACTCTGGCTATAAAATCTAGATCTATTCGTTCCTTTCGCCAGAATTAATCACACCTTCAAAGAAAAGAGATGGTATAATCAGTGTTGCAAGGATTCAAATGATTTTCGTTCAGTTCAAAATTTGACGTATGTGAAATGAACCGCATCTCCACTTTCTTTCATCGGATGAACGATTCAATAGAATTACGCTTGATCTGGGCAAAAAAATTAGAGCTCTGCATGCTGGACGATATTAATGCGTGTACCTGTCCAATCAGATTGGCTAAGCATACGTTTGTATGTTTTTCTATTGAGTAAGAGAGCAGCACGTCAATGACATGACGCTAAGGTACAAATATATTAGTCTTGGATATTCGTTTATCACGCGACATAATGGTAAGGACCTGTTTGGTCAAAATTCAGTCTTTTGGTGGTAACAATGGAGTAACCTTTCCAGGGCGCAAGTTATAATGTACGCTACGCGCTGCCTAGATCACATGTCCCCTTTCTTAGCCGCATTCCAAGTGCACCTATTATGACTGGTACTATTCTTGTTTTCAGTTTCCACATTTTCTCTATTTCATTTTCCAGGTTTTTATATTTCGATAGTTTTTCAAATTCCTTGGTTGCTGTTACAGTCCACTAGGCAAGCCATACCAATTCGTCGCCAAGTTTTTCTTTTTCTTTTCGGTTTTTCAGTTATCTCTGGCCTATTTGTTTTAATCTTTCTGTCTGAAAAGATAGTTTAATCCCATAGAATTGTGATGTCTTCTATTTCTGTAACCGGCACTGGGTGATGTTCATAACAATGTTTATTAAGACCTTTTCCAAAGATTTTTCACCTTGTCCAGTGTAAATTTTGCCTCCCGCTGTATTATGACGATTTTTATATTCACTTGGCAAAACATCCTGAGATTAAATGGTGTATAGTTTATTGATATTTATCACAGAATCTGCATATTGGATCCAACCAATTATGTATGATATCTGCTTGAAAGTTCCTGGTGAAAAGTTTCTGGTCTTGTGGTGAAAGAATAAAGCCTTTCATTTGAGATGCTTGTAACCATCGATAAGTGTTAACTTTATCAACATCGGCTTTATTAGCACGTTCTGGATATTGGACATGCAGAAGTTTGTCTTGCAAACGTTGTTTTATACCTTGGCTTTCTTCTTCACATTTGTCATGCAACAGTTGTTTTTTGGTTTCTGTTTTGTTTTTCTACAGAATCTATCAAATGTAAATCTCATTTGTATTTACAACCTTCTTTCATGATTGAATATTTTTCTTAATATTTTCGTGTTTAAATAATTGTATCATCCTGTTCTTTGTTGTTTCCATGTATGTTAGTTAACCAATAGTCGTTTTCTTGGATGACAATTCTAGCTGAATATGCCCCCTTCCACCTACTTTACGAGGTATAGACGTTCTGCATTAGCCTTTGACTGATGAATGTTATGTTTTAGAAAGAAATTTTCTTGTCTTAGAATCTATTCGTCCGGTGTCTGAGTCCAGTTCCAGATGCTAAAATTATATTTAACTACTGGGATGGCAAGGCTGTTAATGACCATAATTCTTTTCTGAGAATTAATTTCAGTTCTTAATATCAGTCGTACCTCTTTTTTCGCACTATTTCTTTCATTTTTATGGTGAATTTCTTCACTCTCATTTACACCGAGGTACTCATAAGCTTCTTCTTACTCTAAATCTTTTATTGTGACTCCATGGTTTAAGCTAATAAAGTGAGTTTGTTGTAGTGACACTCGTAAAATTGTGACTTTAGCACATTTATCCAAACTGAATTACATTCCAATGTCATCAGTGAAATATTTTACTGTTTTCAGAAGACCTTCCATCTCACTATCGTTTCTAGTATATAACTTTAAGTCATCCATGCAAAATAGATTATCTAGTGTCTTTTGAGATATCATATAGCAATATTCTTTCCAGTTACTTTCGTTGGTTAATGCTGTTAGGAAAATGCAAAATAGTAAGGGAAACGAAGAGGTATCTTCAAATATTCGTCTGTTGTTGTTTATTTCACCAGAGTTATAGATTCCATTCTTATGATTGAGGTGAAGTGTTATTTTACATATCAATATATTTGTTTGGTGAAATTAATGAAGACAGCTGATACCTGACAGCTGATTTAAAACCGTCAAGTTTCAGGAATGAGGTGCACAGATCGAATGCCTTACGGTAATATATTCAGGCAGTACTGAGATTTTTCTTTGTATTGAAGCAGTTTTCCAAGATCATCCTTAAAAAGTAACTGGTTTTTACATTCGTAAAAACTGCATTGCATCCTTTTTATTCAAGTGGCAGTGTGTCCCTTTTTTTTTTTTTAGAAAGATGGAATATATCTGTTTTGTTGAAATAGATAAGTAGTAGGGGGATCTTAACCTTGTCTGTAGTTTTTGGGACATTTATGTTACAATTCTTGAGTAGAAGAAAGGTAATTTCTTAGCTTACTCATATCAGAAGTTTAGCAGAATCATTGACGTTTTCTTGAAGTTCTTTGGCTAATGTTTTTGATGTTTTTTTTAATGTTTTTGCGTTGTATTTAGAGCCAAAATTTAGAAAATTTGTCGATTTCTAGTTTCGTGCTTTTTTTCAATGCCCATTTAATACCCACTTCTGTGATTCCCGCCCATATTTGTTCTGTTTTATTTTTCATTCGTTCTACCTCTTGCTTCTTTGTTATGTACTTTAGGGCAAGCCCATTTTTTCCATGAACTGTATAATCTCTTCCATTGTTTTGGGTTAGGTGAGGATGCCACTTTAATTTTTTGTTTGCCTATTTTCTGTAAAATTTCATCGCATCAGTTTGAAAGATCTTGGTGTGCCTGTAAAATCTTGATCTTTTTGCATAGGGTCTGATCCTTTAAACCCTCAATTGTATTGTTTGCTTGTAGTTTATTATTATTATTATTATTATTATTATTATTATTATTATTTCATTTGATTTCTGTCGTATACACATCTTCTTCCGGGTCCCAACCAGAGATCTAAGATCAGAAATGGCTCCATGACGTTTTCCACTGATCATACACATTTTACATAGATAAAGCACTTTGTAATTTGTGAGTTGTACTTGTAAATGCAATGTTTTGTATTTCTTCTTCTTCTTCTTCTTCTTCTTCTTCTTCTTCTTCTTCTTATTATTATTATTATTATTATTATTATTATTATTATTATTATTATTATTAACTAATTTGCCTACTCCGGAGATTAAGTGATAGCAAATTTCTTTAATACGCCAGCACCCTCCTCAGTATTCTACAAGTTTCATGTTACTGTTTGAAAATTTTCGCTAATGTCTTATTGCAATCTTTTTTCCCCTAAGCTTTCCATCTCTCTGGGTAACAAATGAAAAATATGTTTTGAAAAATCATACAGTGTTATTCATTAATTTATTCCTTCACCGAAACTTACTCTTACGGCCACTACTCGTTGATACGATGCTTCGCGTGCGATCACCTAAGTTAAACAAGGTAGAGCTTGGTCACTACTTAGATGGGTTAACTTTTGGGAATACCAGATGCTGTAGGCTTGGATGTGCGGGTGGTGTAATAGATAATGCCTCGGATTTGTTAATCGGGGAGCAGTCTTTTTATTCCCGTTAGATTCTTTATAGTCACTTACGAATACCATTAGAATAGGTATAAATTGACGTCTTCTCGCCCCTACCTATGGGTTAACAGTAAAACTTGTATCACTAAAACTATTATTATCTTTAAAACACAATTGCGTACAGAATAGTTAGATTTCAGTATTAAATAACTCATAGAGGTTGATATGCAGCTAAACATGTTGAACAGTTGAAGAGGCTCATCCCTTGTTCCCTGTTTAGGATGTGGTTTCTGGCTTTCTCTTTTCCAATCTTTTCACTCCTACGTAGCCCCCTGCGCTTCAGTGGTGTTACTGCCTTGCTTGGGGTGATATGATTAAAAAAAAAAAAAAAAAAAAAAAATCTAACAGAAACATAGATCTATCTATTCAGCTACATGCGAATTATTTTGCTTTTAAATATGGCATATTTTATCTTGATGTTTGGTTTAATTTCATACAGTGTGGGATTGTACTCATGACATCAGGCGAATAATCCGAATCGTCGATTTGTTCTCTCGACTTGACTGACTGATAAGATATCAGCTCAATAATATTTTTCTACTTATCGCTCTAAATTTCGAAACTAACATTCTTTTCTTTCAGTTCTATATAAAACATAACTGAAACATCTTATTGTAGAGTTGCAGATTTATGCTTTTAATTTGATTTATGATTGATTTAATTTGATTTATGCTTTTAATTTGATTTATGATTGATTTAATTTGATTTATGCTTTTAATTTGATTTATGATTGATTTAATTTGATTTATGCTTTTAATTTGATTTATGATTGATTTAATTTGATTTATGCTTTTAATTTGATTTATGATTGATTTAATTTGATTTATGCTTTTAATTTGATTTAACATCCCTAGATAACATTTTGAAACTTACTCAAAATTTAACCCTTAAAAAATTTAACCCTTAAACGATAGGCATCAGCAACTGATGTTTTGTTGGAGAACAGCGAATATCATCGATGCTGATTTAAACTCTTTCCAAATATACGAGTATTATTTATTTATGACTCGAGACGGATTAATACTTTTCTGATGTGTTTACATTTATATTGATAACGTCTGTGTTTAGATTAGTAAAGTACAAGGACACACGCATTAGTACAGCACAAGGACACACGCATTAGTAAAGCACAAGGACACACGCATTAGTACAGCACAAGGACACACGCATTAGTACAGCACAAGGACACACACATTAGTAAAGCACAAGGACACACGCATTAGTACAGCACAAGGACACACGCATTAGTAAAGCACAAGGACACACGCATTAGTAAAGCACAAGGACACACGCATTAGTACAGCACAAGGACACACGCATTAGTACAGCACAAGGACACACGCATTAGTAAAGCACAAGGACACACGCATTAGTACAGCACAAGGACACACGCTGCGGATCGAAATCCTTTCATAAGCAAACGATCCATGAGACAATTTTGTTAAATATTACGCTATGGCAGTCGCCTTTCGTTTTGATATTAAATAATTAATGCAAAGATATGTATACTCCCAGTAAAAATCGTATATGTTGGGTGGATAAAAAAAGTGCCCAGAAACTGAATATCGTTACCCAATACATCTGTATATGTATCACGATCTCGTGTCCTGTGTTTCCCCAGGGTCGAAGGGACCTCCACAGAGCTGCAGCTGCAGTAGAAGTGGCGTATCTTGGGCAAGATAGGCTGACGGAGCTCTACCCTCTCTAGGCTGGTTTTGAATTCAGAGTTTTACATTTTGCTAAACCGGTTGCAACCCAAGGCTATAGAACCCATCTGTCCTCCTATTTACCCGAGAGGATGAATTTATATCTGTCCCAATGGTATTAGTACGTAAGAGAATGTTATGAATTCGACAGGAATTTGAACTTGGCTTTCCGTCTCCTCAATCTGAGTCGCTATCCATTACTCCACTATTTTTGTACTCTTTGTTTCATCTCATGAGAAAAATGTACTTCAATGAAATCATTCTCATTAACATGTCTCAGTAGGCGTTTTGTTTTGCTTTTGTATTTTCAAATTTACAAACTTTTCAGTTGAAAAATAATCTCGTGCTTTGAAAAACAAATAGTTCTTACAAAGTCAATGGACTTTTGTAAAACAATAAAACAAACAATGGGAAATAAATTCATAAAAGAAAGAAATTGTCGCAGCTTTATTGAACGTTGAAAGGGAAAATTTACTGGAACAAACACATCGTTTTGTTTTAATTGTAAATGAAGGCTGTTTTGCGTGGGTTTCATGTGAGAAAATGAAGCAATACTGCTCAAACATAATCGTGAACAATTGAAATTTGAAATAAAAATATTAATATAGCATCCCCCGAGACTAACTAGGGACTTGGTTCTCTTTATATATATATATATATATATATATATATATATATATATATATATATATATATATGGTTTTATGATTATTAAGTAATTAACTTATAAAAAGATGTCTTTAAATTGAAAGTATGCCAAAATGCATATATACCGCTTATAGGTCAATTTCTTCATTCAGTCATTAATAAATACACGCATATCTGTATTCATACGCACATAGATACATACACACTCGCATGCAAATATGCATACCAACTAACACATTAAGGTTCACAAAGTATTCTGAAAAACAATAGGCGATAATAAGTTAAGGGAAGTGCATATATTCGACGTTTATTGCAGTAATATAATTATTGGATATATATATATATATAATTCTCTCGTGCATAACTCGTTGCCGAACCTGACGTCTATTACTATTAATATTATTACTCGTGTACACGTGCAGCCAAAAATGAAGGCAAAATATTTGAGAGGATTATTAACTGCTTCCTCACAGGTTATTCCCTTCCAAGCGCGACAGGAGAGAATACATACATACATATATATATATATATATATATATATATATATATATATATATATATATGCGCAATGGTCATTATAATAGAGAGGAATATTATGATATTATTAGCTGCTTCCTCACAGCTTATCCCTTCTGAGCGTCACAGCAGGGTATATATATATATATATATATATATATATTATTATTATTATTATTATTATTATTATTACTATTTTCTCTTATTTTATTTAAATAGAACGCGTTAAAAACACACACATTTAAAAAACAAAAAGAAAACAAGGTTTATCTTCTACATTTTAATATTCATCCGTTACTGTACAACACGTGACACATATCTGGCGATCACTTATATAAACCATAAACACACACACACACACACACACACACACACACACACACACACACAGTGGACGGACGGGAAGTCAAGCTCTCCCACCGTTCTGAAGATGAGATTCTGATCTCGAAATATTAATTTCATCATTTGGTGCATTTCTTTGTGATTCTGTTGTAGTAGTAGTATTTTCATGTCCTTGCTTAATATCTGCTTGCTATTGCTGGATATTGAGTGACAATAAGTTTCCTAAACCAACATCACTTTTTCAATATTACCACGAAAAAACAAACAAACTCTGAACAACCCATTTCTTCAACAAATTCATAACTCATTTAATCTATAATGTTTTTTTAATTACTTCAAATGCGCCTACTACTACAAGCACGATCCTAACTTCCCTTTTCACAGTTTTGATTTTCGTTCTTGTTTTTTGTTTTTGTGTTTTAAGGTTCATTTTATGGTCCCAATCGTACAGGTAAATCTATGAACAGTCACTGCATTTTTTTTTGTTGTAAATAAAGAAATATATTTCCCTTCAGAATTTGGTCATCTTGGTTGGGCCACTCAGTCTGGATACCAGAGTCTCAGGATCAGTTATTCTTTTCATTTTCTCCAACAGACTGCAGTTGGCCACTTTGGCTTGGTGTAATGGTTAGCAAGCTTGTCTCGCTTGATTAACTGAGTTCGATCCTTCCTGGATGCCCCATTCGTTTGGCCTTGTACCCCACCTAAGCTACTCTTAGTAAATCACTACAACAGACTGCGGTTTCTGCTGATACCTTTCGTTTATTTGATCGAACACCAACCGCTCGCACACTTCTCCGGATATATATGTTTTTGCATAACATGCTGTGTTGTTTATATATTCTATAACTGGTGGGAAGAGACGGATTAATACCTTTCCCAAGGGTATTTGCGCGTAAGTGAATGCAATAAATTCAATTTGAATTCGAACTCGGCTCGCCGATTTCTCGTTCCGAGCCGATATCCACTGCACCACAACAATCATGCC
The DNA here is from genome assembly GCA_037127315.1 of Ascarosepion bandense. Taxonomy (NCBI): domain Eukaryota; kingdom Metazoa; phylum Mollusca; class Cephalopoda; order Sepiida; family Sepiidae; genus Ascarosepion; species Ascarosepion bandense. Next base: position 1,770,787 of record JBBBDQ010001470.1, read on the forward strand.
AAAAAGTGGTTTTGAAATGCTACCGTCTCTGGTATGGTAGAAGGATTTATATTGGCTTCTTTCCAATACTCCCTGTAGCATCGAGAATGACTTTCAATACATCGATTCCATGTATACGTATGTATATGCCTACACACACAAAATATTTGGGGACCGTCGATTTTAAATGCGTTTATAATCAGAACGTTTTCAAGCCTAACAGATCTCCCCAGGGATGAGGAGTCAAATCAACTGTGTTCATGATACGCTTTAAGTGATATAGCGATTATATGTGGCTATGAATGGATGTTGAAATACCAGATCGTATTTTATGTTCTCATAACAGGAAAGTTACGCCTCAAAAATTTTGCATTAAAGGCAAAGATATATTAAAGGGACACACTTCAATTCACTGGACGAATCTTTGACTAAGATTCGATTTTTAGTTTTTTTTTCTTCTTCATAATCCACTCGTATTAGAGTTACAATTCTTTTTCATTTCGAGATTCTGTACAGTGAATAGTTTTCATACCTTTTGTAGCTTAATACTGGTTCGTTGTGTCCTGTGGCTTCCAGGCCACCGGGTTTCATTAGCAGCTACGCGCTAATTCTTTTCACAGTGAAATGACTTTAGCGCTTCAAATACATTTAAGCATTAGCTTGGGTCCAGTGAAAATTTTAAAGGAAACTTGCCTGCTTGAGTGGCTCTCTTCATAGTATCGTTCATGTTCTGATGAATACAAGAAAGTAATCAAACACGTAAAATTTTGTTAAGGCGGAGACGCTTCCTGCTTCAGAACAAATTGCGTACTTAAAATCCATGCGGCCACACAATGTTTATATTAGGCTTGGTTTTATGATGTTCGGTGTTAAGAATCGTCCACTAGTGCGTTTGTGCAAGCAGGAAGATTTTCTCTAATTTAAATAGTCACAATTTGAATGTAAGAAAAGGCCCATTTGTGAATACAAAGTGCAATAAGCTTGAGTGTTCAGGTGGTGTAATGAATAACACTTCGGAATTAGAAATCAGAGAGTCGAGTTCTAATTTCGGTTGGATTCGTTACATTCACTTTCGCTAAGGAAAAGTATGAATCTACCTCTTCTCCCCCCAGCTATGGGTTAATTAGTGGGACTTGTTTTAGTAAATCATTATTATCTCCAAAACATTATTTTATGGTTTTAAATAACATGCAAATGTCGATAAGACATAAAAGCAAATCAATCCATCATTATGCTTGGGCCGTATACTAAATATACAAAATATAAAACTTCGCAGCAGTTGCAGAGTGCGATGGATAAATAATCGTAGTTTTATAGTTTTAAATTCGCGCATGAGCGTTGTTTGTTTTTTATTTTGTTGACTGCTCAGAATAGTAGGGTCAGTTGGGTACCGTTTGTAAGAAAAAGAGCGCCACGGCGTAATTCATTCCTCCAGAATGCAGTACTGCTTGCCATTCGCGCCAGCATCCCCAATACAAACATTTCAGAGTGTTTGGGTGTCAATCTGAAGATAGGATTCATAAATAGTTGGATGAGTCTCATGGTGATTACGAAGGCACGGCATCTAGAAAAACGTTCTGATAAGAAAAGAACTCACGAATTTGTTGGTGAAGTCATCAAACTCAACATGAAGGCCTAAGTGATTTGAAACGGTAATGCTGCTCTGGGTCAAGAAGGTAACCCCATGTCTGACAACGGGACTCAGCACCATGCTACACAAGCCGGGGAATTCAGTGACGGCTGTCAGACAATTTCTGTAAACACATCGCTCCTTGCTAACAACCATACTTTGTCTTCTTGCAATTGATACTTAGTCTTTTCTTCTCGTTTTCATTTGCTACCTTCTGAAGGGGAGCCCGTAGTTTTCTTCCCGTGTCTACTTTCAACAGTGTCATCTGCTTATCTTATATTCTTAAAATTGTTGCCACTAATAATCAATTCTGATAGACCTAATTCTTTCAGAATTGCCTCAGTATAAATTATGAATAAGTCCGGTGAGAAGACACATCCTTGTCTTGTGCCTCTTTCTAATTTTATATATTTACTGAATTCATTTCTATCCGTATGCAGGTGGTTGCTTCCAGTATAAATTCTGGATTGTTCTAATATTTTTCAAAATAAATCAATCCTCACTAGCAGTTATCAAGGTGAAAAGAATTTCAGAAGAACAAAGAAAAGTGGGCCAGGTGGATTCAAAACGGCAGGGTGATTCAACCCTGTCAAAACCCATGCCTCCTTATTATACAGTATGCGATGGGCAAATTGTCGGCATTTTATATATTTGATTTCGCAAATGGGCTTTGTTTTTTATTTATTTTATCAATTGCACAGTATAGTAGGGTCAGTTGGGCATTGTCTGTGAGAAAAAGAGCACCATGACGCAATCCGCCAGAAATTTGGAAACGGCATACTGTACTGCTTGTCATTTGCTTCAATACACACGTGTTAGAGTGTTTGGATTTCAATCAGAGTGCAGAGAATTCGGATAGAGTTAGATGAGTCTAATGGTGATTATGAAGGCGTTTTGGGTGATCACTAATGATTGCAATGTTATGCCCGCATTCATCTTCCCACAGGGTCTCAAACTCAACACGGTGGCCTACATCAAGTGTATTGAGAAGGTAGTGCTGCCCTGGTTTAAAAGAGTGGCTGCTCGAAGCACCTATGTCTGACAACAGGAATTTTCACCATTCCACATAAGCAGGAGGACCAAGTCATGGCTCTTAGACAATATCTGCCGCCTGATCATAATTTAGATCTGGTCACCTAAGTCTCCAGACTGCAACCCTTTTAACTATTTTGTGCGTGGCGCAGTTGAGCGAAGTCCAACAAAACTCCTTGTAAGACCAAAAATGAAATGAAGGTAAGGATTATAGCAGCATTCACGAACTTAAACAAGGAGACTATGCAGAAGAGATGCAAGGGATTCTAAAGTCATCTGGAGATTGTGGTTGAAGCCAATGGCGATTTTATTGAATAAATTTACTCCTTAATATTTCAAGATATTTGTGTGTTATTTTGGTAAATATAACGAGATGCCAGTGTTATTTTAATTTTTGTGTCCTTTAAACGACAATTTATTTATCGCGCCCTGTATATACGTACGCACAAGACTGAAAGTGTTTAGAAAAATTATCAGTTAGTCAGTGAGTTAAATGCCATACGAGATACACGCTTGGGCGATCATCTCGAAAGAGACATGACTGACTGGACAGAAAATTATCTCGCAATAGGTTGCCATTGCTTTCTGCGGTAGACTGGTTGCCAGACAAGGCTATAGAACCCAATCTGTTCTGTTATTTAACCCATAACTGGAGAGAAGAGACGGATTAATACCTTTCCTAAGGGTAAGTGAATGCAAGATATTCAACTGAAATTCGAACTCGACTCCCCGAATTCTCGTTCCAAGCCGATATCCGCTGCACCACAACGCACATCCAAAAACATATGGAACGCTTCATGAATTTGCATGTCATCCTTGCGCAGAGACCAGTGGTTATCTTCTCTGTATCGTTCCAGTTTTAGTATATGTAATGTCGAAACGATGAACAAATGAAATTAATCCCATTTGAAATTAAATAGTTTGATATTTACGTGTGGCAGATTTTGCGTGTAAGAAAGGCAGAGAATACTGAAGATTTTACCATGAAAAACTAATTCAATCTTTTTTTTTAGGTTATTTGAATTCTGGTCCTTAAAGTAGCGCACAATAGAAAGAAACTTAAACTTGCATTCTGTATCCCAGTAGATCGTCTTTCATGGAGGCCGTCTTAATCAGGTCGGTTACGGAAGCTTATGACTGAAGAGAACATATAGTAAAGGTTACTTTTTCACTAACAAGGATATTTTCTATAGAGTTTATGATCATCCTTCACTTAAGCGGTGTGTAAATAAACTGCTATTCCCTAAACGGCGTAAAGATCGAAGTATATACATTTAATACAATTAAACTTTATTTTAACGGATAATGGTGGACTAAACACGGGGTCCGCAGGATCCATAAAATGCAACTGACGAATAATGACGTCATGAGAGAATATGACGTGGTTGATTTCTTCGATTCCACCATAACCAGGCCAATCAGCTGAGACAATATGGCTTCCAGGTTAAATATTATTCACTTGTTTGTTTAGTGGCATAACAACTTCTAATGGGACATTTAATGCCAAATTTTAATTTTCTTGGGGACATTAGTAATTTCTTTTACAAAAATATGTTGCTGATAATATTGTTCGTTTTTTTTTTACCAAATAGTACTGTTGGTAATACTTTTTTTAAGGAAAAGATATTGCTGTCAATATTTTTGCTTTTATAAAAATGTATTGCTGGTAATATTTAACTATATTGATGGTAATATTTAACCATGAAAATGTATTGATGGTACTGATGTATTTTTATACTTTCATAGTGTTTTGACACTCATTTTGGGATTAAATATTTGCCTATAGTTGGGTCCCTAACAGGTACTACCAGCGTGAGTCAGCGTGGACCTGGGAATAACAGCAATTAAAAAGTGGTTCCACACTCCTCAAAACATCCCGATTAGTGGACTGCCGCATATAGTTCATCGTCTTACCACACAAGTTTAAGTTTAACAGATTGTTTTACGCTGCTTGAGTGAAGAATTTACCAAATTCATTTAGTTTGAATTTTGTACTTTTGCTAAGCGGGTGCTCTAAGAATAGTGAAGAATATTTGTAGCTTTGTGTCAGATTTAATAAAGAAGCAATCAAGATGAGCATAAAGAAACTGAAAAGGTGAAACTTCATATAAAGGTTTAGTTTGTGCTTTAACAGATAAAGAGAAAGCTCCAAGTCATTGCGTTGCTGAAAACGTGATCATGGTAGACAACATAAATAACTCCTAAAAAAATGTGAGGCTTAAAAGCAAGCATCCGTAAAGCTAAAATCTTGCATTATCTAACTAAAAAAAAGGATGTATTCTTATCGTTGCTAGGTTGCCATTTTAGCAACGAGGAATCAATTGAAACGCCTCAATATCATTTTACTACAAATAAACACAAGTAGTTTACCTTCCAGCAATCTAACATATTCATTCATATGTAATAAATACCATATACCCCGTTAGTATCTCGCTATGTATAGTGTTTGTTTGTTTTCGAGTATTGATGATAGCTAGTAGGCAGCTTCCTATCAGTACCGTAAATCTTTCGTTCGTCTACGCCAGTCTCTCCAAACTTATGTGCTAGCAGCCTCTTGCAGACTCTGTTATAATGAAAGAGTGCGCTGGGTGACTTTATTTAATGGGAGAGCGATGAACATATTCAGAGGGGCAGTTGGCATTTATCTATATTTTATTCAAATATCCAAAAATTATTTGATATTGGCCATAACAGGAAATTTCTGAAAGTTATCTAAAACTGGGAGAACCTATTAAACTTTTTTCATTGCTTTTCCAACTTCCTATAGAGCTGAATATGTTTCAACGCAGTTACACATCTTCTTACTAAACAAACAAACAAACAAACAAACACACAAACAAACAAACAAACAAAAAAGTCTGTAAATTAAAAACAAGGAGATCTACGATTACATCTAAGCAACAAAGTCAACAATCGCATTAAAATCATTTAAATAAGCTATCGAATAAAATAATTATTTTAGCATTTTATTCATTGGCTTTTATACTAGAAATGAAAACAATATTGAAATTATTTTTACACTATTACCTTGTTATGAAAGATGAATTTTTGTATAATATCCGAAATTTGATTTTAAATGGTGCGTGGGTGTGAGGTGTTGACAAAACATTTGTGACCAAAGGTGACGTTGGTTGAAAAAAGTTAGGAAACACTTAGGCATACCATATGATATCTTCACAAACACTAACCTAATACAGGTTGACAGCTATTTTCCATAGGTACATCAAGAATATAAACCTTACTTCGTGCACTATTAAAACAAAGCAGTTATAGACTAAACTATCGCCCGGTTCACACTCCACCCACGTCTATTGAATAGGTGAAGAGGCTCATCCCTTGTTTCCTGTTTAGGATGTGGTTTCCAGCTTTCTCTTTTCCAAACTTCTAACTCTTTTCTTTTTTTTTCTTTCAGTTGGTGTAGATAGACTAAACTATCGCCCGGTTCACACTCCACCCACGTCTATTGAACAGGTGAAGAGGCTCATCCGTTGTTTCCTGTTTAGGATGTGGTTTCCGGTTTTCTCTTTTCCATTCTTTTTACCCTTACGTAGCCCCCTGCGCATCAGTGGCGTTATCGCCTTGCTTGGGGTGATATGATTAAAACAAAAAAGCTCAACAGCGATTTGCTAAGCGCAGCTTCGATGTAGCACAAGGCCGAAAGTATCGAGCACTCCGTGATGATCGAACTCTCTACTCAGTCGACAAGCTTGCTAACCATTATACCACTTCGAAGTGCCCAAACAAGTTAGTTCAATAGGCTTTACGCCAATTTAAGATGGACTGTCAATCCCCAATATCTTCTATCTGCTATGTTTATTTAAGGTGATGGTGCCGCACTGATGTAATTTGCAAGCAGACAGGCCAAATACCGCCATCCAAGCAGACTATCTCACCAATCTTGTCGGTACAGTCATTCAACAGAGGATAGCCTTCCACAAATGTACAAAATGGCAATAAAACAGAAAAAGCAAGCACACACTCTTCATTTCATTGTGGTTTGTGTTGGTAAGTATGAGTTATTTCGATGCGAATAATTATAACACTATGCTAAACTATTAACCAAAAATATTTAATAATAAGTGACAAAAATAGTTGTTGTGACAGTAAGAAAAATGGCAATGGAAGAGCAGGCGACGTGCAATTGCTAATTAAATCCTCCATTTTTCTTTTTCGAAAAATTCTTTAGCTAATTACAAAGTGCGTTTTACCACTTGTAGCGTCTTAGCATACGAGAAATATGGTAATCATTAAACAACATGAAGTTTAACTTTGTTAACCAAGTAAAAATAAATACTGGGATAGAGGCTATGTTCTGAAAAGTGACCAGGTGAAAGGTTTCAGCCATCACAAATTGAATGTAAGGAACGTTTTATTGGATTCTTTTTTAGACAACTTTCTCATAAATCTCAGACCAATCAGCGGCAACTGATTTCTCTTTCTTTTTGTCCTTTCTTTAAAGCTAAGAAAATGCTTAGCCTTTTATAGTTAATTGAAATGTGCCAAAGTGAATACATTCTTTCCTGCTCGAAAATTGCATTAGCATATACATGATGGGGTGAAAGTGAACCAGCATTCCGACCCTTGTTCGTCAATTTTGTAAACAATTGTAATGTCAGTTTCTTATAGAAAGTTCCTCGCACGTAAACGTTGAGAGATATTTTAGGCATCAACGCTTGAAGGAAACAATATGTAATGGAAAAATAAAATAATAAATGATAAGCCAAATTTCTAAACAATGTGAAAATTTCTGCCTAGGCACGTAAGCAACAGCTTTGATTTTATTATGCTTTTAAATTGTAAACAAGCACTAAAAAAAATTACATTGTAAATAAACACTAAATTTGCTTATCCTAACGGAGAGCAACATCTCAAGTTATCAGAAAACAATATATTTTCCTAAAGCCATGTCCCTTTTGGGGCGTAAGCGATCACTACTCTCCACAGATTCTTTTTCTTTATTATAGGTGAATAACCATGCATTCTTGGGAAAGATATCGGAGAGAGGTTTCTCATTGCCTTACTCAGAGTTTAGAATTCAGCATGTGCGTTGTGGTGCAGTGGATATCGACTCGCAGCGACAAATCGGGGAGCCGAGTTCGAACTCCAGTTGAATTTCTTGCATTCACTTACGCACAAATACTCTTGGGAAAGGTATTAATCCGTCTCTTCCCTCCAGTTATGGGTTAAATAATAGGACAGATTGGGTTCTATAGCCTTGGCTGGCAACCAGTCTACCGTAGAAAGCAATAGCAACCTACTGCAGTATAATCTTCTGCCCAGTCAATCATGTCTCTTTCGAGACATGATCGCCCAAAACGTGTATCACGCATGGCACCTAACTGACTGGTTGCCACCCAAGACTGGAGAGCCTAGTTTACCCTGCCGTTTGGTGAGTCGGAGAAGTTTTTCTAAAGATATTTGTACGAAAGTAAACGCAACGAACTAGCTCTGAATTTGAACACGGCTCGATTATTTCAATTTCCCTACACATATCCGTTACTCTAACCTATAGTAATAATAGATGTTCCATTTCCAACTATTCGTGCATCAAAAGTATTTAAGAATTTTTAGCTTTTAAACTTGTTTTGTAAATTAGTGCTTTCGGCAAACAGTACAGTTGAACCTTTAGTCATTGTTTGAAAAGGTAGCTTTAAAATTTCATCATCAAATTTAATAAATTCGAATAAGTTCTCCTTAGGGTAGGATTAATTAATTTTTTTTTTTAGAAAAGAGTTCTTTCTTCATTTACATTCCAATAAAGGCTCCAATAGCACACTACTGAATGTCCTTCGGTGATGTAGTAGATACAATCAATGAGTTAATCACGTGTTACTGTCAACTAGTGGGCATGAGTTCAATCCCTGGATCAAGCAGCGAAAAAATAGAAACGAACAAGAAACGCCACCACAGATACAAAATAAGACAATGAAAAATAGGATATAAAGAAAATATACTACATGAGCTAAAATATTGGCACCTGAGAGTACTTTGGCTGAAACGTCTTGTCTATGATAATATCCATAATAATGAAAATGTGAACAATTGTTTGAATAAAATCGAACAATATTGATATCCAATAGGGTAGGTGGGTTTTTCAATTTTTTTTAGAAAATAAACATTTCGATGTGAATGATGGGGTTTGATGTAAATTTTGTCGATTTTTGAACATTTATTTATAAACAAATTTGAAAAGATGTACAGAAATACCTAATTTCTACGGGATTTTGCTTACAAACTGACTTCAAAATTTTACTATTTCAAGAACAAATCCAAATAAAGTTGATATATTTTGCATTAAATACATTGAATAGAAAATATATTTAAAAAAAGATTTTAGTAATGAACCCCCACAAACAAAATATGCATTTTTACTATATAAGAACTGTAAAAAAATTGTAAAATATTACAAAAATCAACTCAGTAAATAAGATTTTTTAAATCAGAATTAATAACAACAAAAAATAAATAAAAGTTTATAGGACATCATAATGATGCTGAGCACACATAAGACAGAATGTTTTAAATTTGCATTGTTTATTAAAAACAACAGTAAAATTACTGCACTGTACAGCATATTACATCCTATTTGTCCTTATTTATCATGTCAAATTGAAACTAAAATTGAGGGCAATAACACGGTTTCAAAACCTACCTGCTCTAATATTCAAGAGTTTCAAATTATTTAGAAATATCTCTTTCGGAACTAGGTATATTTTTTAACGTTTTTCACTTTCATTTTGTTCTTTGTTTTTTCCAGTTCATAATATGCGAACATAATTACGAATAATTTGTATTGTTGCATTTATTTTTTTTCATAATGAGTACCTTCACTTCAATTAATAAACTTAATAGATAAATAGTAAACTTATATTACTCTGAGTTCAAAACCAGTTTGGTGTGGAACTATGAACTTCAGCCGTAAAATCCTACTTGCTACGGAAACTCCAACAGCAACATCTAACTTGATGAAACTGTGTTCCTATTTACCAGTCTCAAGAGTTAACAATAAATGATATATATATATATATATATATATATACAACGATAGACTTATGTACAAAACTATCCTCATAAATGACAAAAGACATATTCAATAATACTATTCTTATTGTGATATATTGTTCAAAATGTTAGCCATTGATCAGAAACAAACCTTCTGTGTTGTTAATAACTTTCTCTTCAGATAAATAATTGTTCTTCGATTATAATGTAGAATGCTGGCATACAATAAGATTTGTTTATTTTTCAAACATTACACCATGACAAGATAGCCACATAACACTGTCAATATGTCTCTCTGGCTGATTTAAGGAGATTCGTAATGTGAATTTTCCAAGAGAAATTAGCACGAAATAATATCAATTCTAGTCAATAACAGAGATATTTATTCATTTTTCCTTGCTAGATTGTAATTCCACTAATGCAACAGGAAAAGAAAAAAGAAGGAGAATGAAATCAAAATGAAATCGAAAAAAGTATTGAGAATTTTCTTAATTTTATGCTATGAATTATCAACGGCAAATTCGAATATCTATCATTCTTTTCATATCTGAAAGAAAATAAACAAACTCTCATATTGTTTATATAAGGAAAAGTGATCTAAACTTGACTATCGTAACAAATGTCAAAGATAGGAACTGAACAAATCGTGCAGGTGGTTCTTGGACTTAGGAAGGGGATTTATTTAAAAGCAACAACAATAAAACACAAGGTTCACGACACACAGAAAACATTAGCTAACAAATAGTCAAGAACAGAAGACGTCAAATAATTTGATTTAATCAGGCATTTACCGTTCACTAAGGAGCACTTGATGAACTTGACTCATCCTTTGTGTAAATGGGTCATACAAAAAGGGGAAGAGTACTTGTTGGCTTCTATCTAATCTTCCTTTTCGAGCACCTATATTTATTTTTCCGAAGAAACTACAGAAAGTGCTAATGTGTGCCCTTTCAGTAAATATTATGGGTAATTATTTATTCTCAGAGTGACAGAAGATTATCTTGTAGGGGAAGAAAAGGCCAAGAAACTATGTGCAAGCTTTGACAATAGCGAAATAAATCGGGGTCAAGTTTAATTACAAGGCGCAGCATTTAGTCGTTCGAAATTACACTGAGTTATCAAATCTCTTGATCACTTCATCGAAGTTTAAAGTTACAGTATAACGTACTTTTTGTTTGATATTATTTTAATTTTTAGGGACATCTTCTTTATAATTAAGACAAGTCAGTAAGTAAAGTTAACAATCCATATAAATGTCTTAATAGTTTGTTGCTTTTTTTTTAAAATAATAATTTCACCCCAAGCAAAGCAGGACCGCCACTGGTGCGCCGGGTGTTACATTGAGAGAAAAACCAAGGTACTTGGGATGTCCAAGAAAGGATAAAAGAAGGATGAGAATCAAGTAGATATAAGATGGCAAGTGATGTTGAATTTAAACCTTTTGGAGATTCTAGCTATCAGAGAAGCAAGCAAACGGAAGAGAGTTCAACAAACAGGAAGTGCGAGAAAAGAAACTATTGTAGTAGAAAAGTGGGTTACATTTAACTATTTCGATGGCAAGAGAGTGGGACCTTGATGCTAATCTAATAGCATGTGTAATTACATGTGGTCGGGTAATCAGGGCCAAAGCTCGTCAATATGAAAAGATTTGTAGAAAAGACAGAGTAAGGCCACTGTGAGAAAATGAATGAAGGCGGGCTGCCAAGTCAGGGTTGATTATATAGCAGTCCTTTGTTGTTATCGATCAATTAACCACTTACAATTACAAACTACTATTTTTTTCTTTTCGAACTCGGTCAAGGTCGTAGAATTCTTGTCTCTGCACCGCATTCGTGAGCTTCACAACCTCTTCAATGTTTGCGTAGTATGTGCTTCTCCAGAGCTATATAGCGGTTTTGAACAGACTGATCTTTCATTTCCGCCAATAACCTCGGATAAAGAAGCTAGTTTGCTTTGCTATTTAACTAAACGCAACTACGTATATCAATCAGTTAAGTACCATACGGGATACACGCTTGGGCGATCATGTCTCGAAAGAGACATGATTGACTGGGTATAAGATTGTCCCGCAGTAAGTTGCCATTACTTTCTGCAGTAGACTGGTTACCAACCAAGGTTATAGAACCCAATCTGTCTTGTTATTTAAGCCATAACTGGAGGGAAGAGACGGATTAATACCTTTCTCAAGGGTATTTGCGCGTAAGTGAATGCAAAGAATTCGGCTGGAATTCGAACTAGAATTCGAACTACATATAGGTAGTTTTAAAAAAAAAGACTAAAGTGCACCTATGTATATGTGATCATTTTAGTAGTCAGATAATAGAATAGTTTTAAAAAGACGTAAAATGAGAACGCCATTCCCTCTAAGTGAAGTAACTTTGTAATTTACTAGCGATGATAGAAAATTATTTCAGTAAATATACAAAAATAGAAAGGGATCTAAGACAAGGACGTGTCTTCTCACCGGACTTATTCAACGTATTCAGTGGGAGGGTTGAGAGAAGTTTTACCAGGATTGATTATTGGTGGCTATACGCTTAACAGCAACAACAACAACAAAAGACCACACAGTGTTGATAGCATATATGGAAAGAAAACTGCAGAAATTCTTAGAATTTCCTTTTTGTATATGCGAAACGAAAAGGGCTAAGCGTAAATTGCAAAAAGTATTGCATGGTTGTCAGCAAAAGAAACAGTCCAAGATGAAAATTACAGATTGGACATTGTAACAAAGCGAGTACGAAAATTTAAATAACTGGGAGAAGTGTTTTAACAGAGAATAGAATGTGTGACACCGAAATTCGAATGAGCATTCGAATAAAGATACTTCCCAAAGATTAGGTATTATGAAATAGGAAAACTTCATTAGAAACAAAGAAAAGCGTACTGAACTATTATGTAATATCGGTGCTCCTATATGACAGTAGATGTGCGTTGTGGTGCAGTGGATATCGGCTCGGAATGAGAAATCGGGGAGCCGAGTTCGAATTCCAATTAAATTCCTTGCAAACACGTACGCACAAATAATCTTGAGAAATGTATTATTCCATCTCTTCCTTCCAGCTATGGGTCAAATAACAGGAAAGATTGGGTTCTATAGCCTTGGGTGACAACCAGTCTACCGCAGAAAGTAATGGCAGCCTACTACGTGATAATCTGCCCAGTTAGTCAAGTTTGTTTCGAGACATGATCGCCCAAGCGTTTATCATGTATGGCTCTTAACTGACTGATATGACAGTCAATACTGGACAATCTCGTCACAGATCAAGAAGAGACTTGAAGCAACACACATGTTGTTCTACAGAAAGATGCTGAAAAGACCGTGGACTGAACATTGAAAGAAACGACGAAACTTTTAAAGAAAATGGAAACAAAAAGTAACGTCAGAAAGTGACAATTGAAATCGAGTGTAGATAATGAAGAAAAATGGCTTGGAAAATTTGACACTTACAGGACATATTGACAGCAAGTGGGACTAAGAAAAAACAGCTAGCTTGTGTAAATAGTTGTCAGAACAGGGTTTAGGGAAATGGCAAAGTGATAAAATTTGCAACGAGCTACAAAGGACAGAAAACCGTAGAGAGCCATAATCAACAATGTCTGGAATGGCCATGACACATAGAAAAAGAAGGAAATATCGGTCTTTGCGCTGGTCAAGTCTTTTTCTTTTGTTCTTCTGTGATACACAGTTGTAACATTATTTCTGGTACCGAAAGAAAGGAACGAAGTTATTTGGATAGACCGATCGATATACCGACAAAAATAATAGCTGATTTTCTTTCTTCTACATCCGCTAGAGGATAGGTGAAAGCATATTCTAAAAAAAAAGACCACCCAAGAAAAATAGATAAATCAATTTACGGTCATCGAAAACGAACAACCACTTGAGATAAAACTTTTTCGACTCTTGCTTAGTGGCCGCAAAATTCGGTCAGAAAATAAAATTCTTGTCAATTCAGGATAGCCATTATCCCAAAAAAGTCCATCTCTTTGTTATTGTGAAAATTTAACGATCATTGACAAAATGACAACTGATTATGTTTGATTTGAAATTGAATCTTTAACGACCATTGACAAAATGACAACTGATTATGTTTGATTTGAAATTGAATCTTTCACCTTGCATGGGAAATTAATGAATTAATTTTGTGCCCATTAAAGACAGACCAAAAAAAAAAAAATGTCAAAAAGTGAGACTAGGTTCTCAGGAATAAAGTTTCTTTGTTTTAGGATATTTTGCGACACTGATAATTAAAAAAGAAACATATGGTGTTTTCTTTTGACCGAAGCTAGATACTTTCTTATGACGGTTGAATATGAAGCGAGAAGGCTTTAATAATTAAAAACGATTTAAATCAAGGGATTGTCTTCTTTTTGTAACTTACTGGCAAAGGGATTGAAATGAAAAATCCCAGTTGCGAAAACGTCGACAAGTGGAACTTTTACATAAGATCCATCACGAAAGATGCAGGTAAAATGGTCAGTTCCCTGTACTGCTCCAGATTCCTCATGTTATTCCTTCCCTTTACAAGAGTCGAATAGGGCCTAAAATGGGGTATTTTGTCATACTTGAGCGGGAGCTGTCCAGTCCTCACTTTCCAGTTTCGATAGAGTTCAAATGCGTCTCCGAGTCATTTTTAGTGACAAATTATTTTCCACTCTACAACCTCTCTCTCACATTTTCATGAACAAAACATTCGTTGATGGCCCCAGGTCTAATATCCGTGGCCATGAACCATCATACTATTCACATTGTGCATAGTAGCTCCCCTCACCGTATTCTATCAGTTCGAAATAAGTTGAATTTGAACAGCTTCTCAAGAACCAATCTTCTGTGGAACTGACTCCCAAGAGAATGTTTCCCGGATCACAAGTCTTATCATTTTCAAGTTTAGAGTTAATCGTTATCTTCACCACCTATCTGTATAAACTGCCTTTTTACGTAACCCTCTAATCTGGGTGGCCCCTACAGGGTGAATGTTACAGTAAAAAATATGCTTGTTCTGTAAAATGGTATTTGGAAAATTGTTGATAGGTTATTGATGGTTATTTATTCCATGTAGGTGCTGTGGAGCTAGCGATGCGTAATAAACGAGTAATTGTGTATTTACTTTTAATAACAAAATATTTGCTTTCTTGTTTAAATAGAATCTACAAAAATAAGCATATACACCTAGTAATGAACAAAATAAACAGCTTCAGTTATTTTTAGGAACAAAAAATTTAAAAAATATTTCAAGCATGAAAATTTTGATCTCTTAAATTTCATAAATATGCTTTTAAAATGTCAACATTACTTCCTTTTACTTTCAAGCTGAGATCTAAATGTTGAAAGCAAAAATGATTTTCGTTTGAATATCTAAGCAATTTCATTGCCAAATATATCAACAAAACAATTGATTATTAATAAAAAAAATCTCAAAAGAACAGAAGGAGATTGCAAATGCATTTATTTTTAATTTATGTATAGTTCGATATGCAAATTTTCTCACTGCATAAGGCAGCTGTTAAATTATACAAAGCGCCTGTTGATGTATATAAACTAACAAAAAATAAATTCTATTCATATGATATTATAGTTTCAAAGATTTTTAATTTTTCCAAAAACTATCACTTAATAAACTGTTGGAATGTAACGACTATTTTATGATCTAATATCATTTAATACATTAAATTCTTTCTAATCAAAATTAACCTCAATTAATATTTTGTCTTATAATTTATCTTCATTAAGCATCTTTTCTAGTATTTCTCTCTCTGCTGATCGCGATTTTCTTGCTTGGTACGGTGTCCACTTCCAGACTAAAGATCCTAAAACCAGAAGTAATATTTATATTACTAAGCCTGATAAAGTCTCAGGTGGTTATTTTGAATAGTTAGGACTATATTGATAAAGACGAAGTCATTTTGCATGATTCCTTGAAATTTCGAGAAATTGCTCCTTCAAATTCCTGTGACAATATCAACAAAATAGGGGCGAGAGTACAGAGACTGTTACTCTTCATATATAAGAGCATCTTCCTTTTGAAGATGTTGTATAACCGTATTAAAACCGCGGGATCCCAACGTCCACGATTATACGGCTTACCTAAAGTACATAAGAACGATATTCTCTTTAGATTTATTTTGTCTATGGCAGGCTCTGTAGAATTCCAACATGAATTGGCTAAACGGTTGTTTGAATTGCTTCAGTTGGTCTCTGATCTGTTTTCTGCTCATTGAATTTGTTATTCATTTCGGTTTTCTAGTTTCACTAGAAACTCCGAATCGTGCTCTGAAAACAAGATGGTCTCCTTTGATATTGCTAGTTTGTATACAAATGTCCCCCTTCTGGACACCTTGAAAATTTGTACCGACGCTCTTTACCTAGGACCAATTTTAATTCTAGAAAGTTTATTTTTGGAGTTTATGCTTATAGCAGCAGAAGGGATTGAATAATACCATGTATGCCAAAGTTGATGAAGTTTCCATGGGTCGAAAATATCCCTAGGCCGATATTAGCTAAAATTTTTGTTTATTTTTATGAAAGCCTTTTATTTGAAAAAAAAAATACTGTAAGCTTAGTGCATATTTACATCAAGTTGATGATACTTGTTTTTGATTCCATCAACAATGCAGTGGCTTTTCATACCAAACTCAGTTTCTTTCATCTCTCCTTTAAATTTACTGTGGCACGAGAAAACAATAACACTTTGCCTTTTTTTTAGACGTAGTGACTGAACGCAGATGAAGTTTGTTTATCGAAACCTATGTTCCCGGATTTGTACACCAACTGGAAATATTTTGTCCCCAAATCTCGTAAGATAAATTTAATTTCTGCCTTCGTTCATAGTGCATTGATGATTTGTCCTGCTTGTACTTGATTAAGAATTGGAGATCATATTTTATGTGACAAAGGATATACTGCGAATGTCATTAAGCGCGTAGTTGAGCGCAATATTAAACTCTTTAGAGAACCGGTATTTTTTGGCCCCAGCTTTGTCCTGTTTATTTGAAATCACCAAAGTTAGACGGGAAAAGTCGAACGCTCGCTGACATAGAGTCGGCTTGTATTGCATTGTTTTTCTACTGTCTGGCTCCGTGTTGTTTCCGGGACTCATTCGTTGTTTCTCTCCTTTGTCAAGGATGACTTGTCCGATTCTCAATGCAGTTTAATTGTGCACAAATTCAAATGTCTGTGTGATGCTGAATATGTTGGACGGACCAATCAAAGAATGCAAACCAGAAAATTCTCAGCACGTTCCTGCCAATATAAGAGTAGGTAGTCTGAGTCACTCTTTAAGGTCGACTCAGTACGTGCATGATTCGGCGATAGGCCAGCACTTGCTTGACAAACAGGACTGTGCTAGTAAATAAACAATTCTCTCAGTTTGGCACAGAGCCCTGTTCGCTCGTCATTTAAGTGCTAGCAAAAAGGATTCCTTAAAGAAATAAATGCCTTCGTGTCTTTTTAAAATCAGTATATATATATATATATATATATATATATATAAAATAAACGAAGTTATAATTATACTTGTATTGAAAACCTTCTTCGAAAACTTTCGACGGAAGGAAAAAGGTTTAAAAAAAATAAAGAGCTTAGTACATGAACGTCAGTCAAAAGTGTTCGGACCGAGATCAGCACGAAGCCCAAAGAAAAACCCCGATACGAGTAATCATCTAACAGAAAGGGCTCAATACAGAGGTAGAGCAAAATAAATAGATAACACCTAATGAGCCAGACGAACCTACCTAGGTTTCAGCTAAACGAATCGTCAGGGAAAGCTGGTTATCTATCTATCTATCTATCTATCTATCTATCTATCTATCTATCTATCTATCTATCTATATATATATATATATATATATATATATATATAACATTTTGGAAAGAGAAATCGGAGAGTAATGCATTTTATTAGTAATGCCTCCATTATTTTTTATCTTCTTTTGCATGAGAAGAAAACATAATAATGAAGGCATTATTAATAAGAAAGAGAAATCCTACACTTAATAATATCAATTATGAACATGGAAACAATGTGCTTACCGTTATCGGAACTTAACATACTCAAGACTCCATATGCATAAACTTTACACATGTTTTTTTGCAAGTAAAAGAAAATTAATTCTTGGTAATGGCTAAAAGTTTAACCGAAAGCATTCGAATGTACAAAAGCTTTAGACAATTTTTATATAAGTTGAGTTCTGAAAAGAAAAAAATACACAACCACCCCAAAAATTATATAAAAAACTTAATGATAATACCTTGTCTGTCATTTTTAATGAAACTTGTATAAAAGAGAGATTGTTGCCCAAATACAATATATATATAAACATATTAGTCATCAACATACAAGTCTGTTTCGCTGTATCACCGCTCATCTCTGGGTCTAGATACATCCACATGCTACTGGCCGGGATCGAAACTCGACCGATTTGGTGTCAGTCGGAGTCACTACTCCCTAAGCCATAGGCGCATGGAATCAGAGAGGAAAAGTTTTAACGTCTTGTATATAAGCAGTGTCTATACACGCCAGTCACCGAAAGAATTCAATTAATTTCTGAAGAGTCACGCTTATATATCAGAAGTGGAAACTGTTTTTAAAATTTTCTTCTCTAGAGAACTTAATCGTAATATATGGACTCTCTCTTCGAGTCCCGCTAGCGACCTATATACAAGCCCAAAAGTAAGGATCATGGCACATAACAACAGAATATTTTTGTTGGATATATATATATATATATATATATATATTTATATATATATATATATATATATAATGTGATTGAAAAAAGTAATTCCCTATAACAAAATACTTAACTACTTTTCAATCACGCTGTATATAATTACATTTTGACTTAATCATTTCATATTATTTATCTGTGTTCTCTATAAAGACATTTTTCTATGTGCACATACTTACATGAATATACCAAAATGCATAAAAACTTACAGCTATAAACTTAGGTAAGCAGAAGCCTTCATACTCTAGATATACAACATGTGCGCACGCACACCCGTGTATGCCTGAACGCGTGTAACGTTAATATGAGACTTGGTAGCGATTAGTTTGCCAGCAAATATGTTTTTAATTAACATTTTTTGTTCCAGAAAATGATCATCTAAATCCGAAGATGATTAATTTCGTTGCTAAGAAAGCAAAATATGAAGTCTGCTCAATGAAACTGGTCTACGGTTTTATGCCCTAAAAGTTTATCTGAATGCTTTAACCTTTTGCTTTCATTACAAAATAATTGCGTTTGTTTTGGCTGAATAAATGAAAAAAATATTGTAATTTCGACAAATCCCAGTTTTTTTTTTCTATTCATTCTATTCACGCACACACGTACATTTTCTTATACTGATGAATGAAAAATAATGGCGGGAAAGGGAGTTGTTCTTTTAAAATTTATATAAGTATGCCAGTAAATATGTCAGTAAGTGCTTTAATTATGAACAACAATCAAACAAATCAATCTACAAAATGCATATATATATATATATATATATATATATATGCATGTGTGCGTGTGTGTGTATGTGTGTGTGTGTGTGTGTGTGTGTGTGTGTGTGTGTGTGTGTGTGTGTGTGTGTGTGTATTGAATATATGGGTTGAAATCCGACAAGATGACAGAACAAGTAAAGAACAGGTAGTAAACGTATCTTTAATCTAACATATTTCATTTTATTTAGTTTCTTCGGAAATTTGTTTATATGACACGAACTTAAAAATTAAAAAAATAAAAGCGCCCCAAACAACATTCTAATATACTGTCTCTTTGTTGTTGTTATTTAAATTAAGTTCGTGTCTTGTAAACAAATATCTGAAGAAACTTCTTAATAAAGTAAAACATGTTTGATTAAAAAGACCTTTCCTACCTGTTTCTTATTTATTTTATTACATATATTTATAGACATATTATTTATTTACTTTTGCACATGAAGATATTTTTTGGTGGTGCTTTTTTTTAAATGTGTCAAATTATAGTTATAAATCCATGCATATGAATTTCACGATATTTCGTGATAATCTTTTATATGTTCATTAAGATTGTTTCTTTATTGATTAACTTTCTTTTTTTTTTTCTTGTTTTTTTACAGCTTATGAACCCTTTGGCTTATAATAACTCTTTTTTATGTGAGTGAATATTGCATTAACAATTTTTTGACAGTAACAATAATTTTCCAGATATATGTCCTACTAATCAACCCGTAGCTGGTAGGACGAAATGGATTCATACCATTACCCAGGGGTATTTGCGCAAAAGTGCCGGCTCTCCGATTTCTCATTCAGTGCAGCTATCTATTATACCAGCCTACTTTAAACTAGACCAAAATAGCATGTATGCAGCCCGACAAGGATTACACAATATATGAAATCTCAAGGTCTATTCTCTTTCAACCATGCCGAGTAATTAAAATCTACGAAAAATGGTAAAAGTATTTGTGAGAATGTTCATTAACAGTCTTGCTAGTAGTTATAGAAGGACTAGAATATGTCATAATTGGGCTAAAAAAGGTTGGTGGGATTGGAATTCAAAGAGTCAAGAAGATCCCATTAGTGGCATTACTGGATACAGGTAGAAGTTTATAAAGAACGATAGAATATTGATAGCATAAATTACTTGTTATTACTGGTGTGAAGATTCAATGAATAATAATAATAATAATAGTAAAATACTTCCAGAAATCGATGCCCTATATTAAGTACATTGCGATCTCCACTGATAAGGATATCTCACCAAAAGATTTTGATAAACTTTCAAGATATAAGAACGTGGAAATAGAAATTGCAATAATGTAGCATTTACAGATAATCACGATTCCAATAATAATAATAATAATAATAGCAGAGCAACGAATAATTACACAAGAATACTTTTTTTTCCAATAATGTTCACCTTGTACAAGTCCTAACAGGTAGAAAGGTGAGAGGTACAGTTTATGAGAAAGGTGAGAGGTACAGTTTATGAGAAAGATGAGAAGCACAGCTTATGAGAAAGGTGAGAGGTACAGTTTATGAGAAAGAGGAGAGGTACAGTTTATGAGAAAGAGGAGAGGTACAGTTTATGAGAAAGAGGAGAGGTATAGCTTAAGAGAAAGGTGAGAGGTACAGTTTATGAGAAAGAAGAGAGGTACAGTTTATGAGAAAGAGGAGAGGTATAGCTTATGAGAAAGATGATAGGTACAGTTTATGAGAAAGATGAGAGGTACAGTTTATGAGAAAGTTGAGAGGTACAGTTTATGAGAAAGATGAGAGGTACAGTTTATGAGAAAGTTGAGAGGTACAGTTTATGAGAAAGATGAGAGGTACTGTTTTGGAGAAAGGTGAGAGGTACAGTTTATGAGAAAGATGAGAGGTACAGTTTATGAGAAAGATGAGAGGTACTGTTTTTTGAGAAAGGTGAGAGGTACAGTTTATGAGAAAGGTGAGAGGTACAGTTTATGAGAAAGATGAGAGGTACAGTTTATGAGAAAGATGAGAGGTACTGTTTTGGAGAAAGGTGAGAGGTACAGTTTATGAGAAAGATGAGAGGTACAGTTTATGAGAAAGATGAGAGGTACAGTTTATGAGAAAGATGAGAGGTACAGTTTATGAGAAAAGTGATAGGTAAAGTTTATGAGAAAGGTGAGAGGTACAGTCTATGAGAAAGATGAGAGGTACAGTTTATGAGAAAGATGAGAGGTACAGTTCATGAGAAAGATGAGAGGTACAGTTTATGAGAAAGATGACAGGTACAGTTTATGAGAAAGATGAGAGGTACAGTTTATGAGAAAGGTGAAAGGTACAGTTTATGAGAAAGATGTGAGGTACAGTTTATGAGAAAAATGAGCGGTACAGTTTATGAGAAAGGTGAGAGGTACAGTTTATAAGAAAGGTGAGACGTACAGTTTATGAGAAAGATGAGAGGTACAGTTTATGAGAAAGATGAGAGGTAGATTTTATGAGAAAGATGAGAGGTAGAGTTTATGAGAAAGATGAGAGCTACTGTTTTTGAGAAAGGTGAGAGGTACAGTTTATGAGAAAGATGAGAGGTACTGGTTTTGAGAAAGAGGAGAGATACAGTTTATGAGAAAGGTGAGAGGTACAGTTTATGAGAAAGATGAGAGGTACTGTTTTTGAGAAAAGTGAGAGGTACAGTTTATGAGAAAGAAGAGAGGTACAGTTTATGAGAAAGAGGAGAGGTACAGTTTATGAGAAAGTTGAGAGGTACAGTTTATGAGAAAGATGAGAGGTACTGTTTTGGAGAAAGGAGAGAGGTACAGTTTCTGAGAAAGATGAGAGGCACAGTTTATGAGAAAGATGAGAGGTACTGTTTTTTGAGAAAGGTGAGAGGTACAGTTTATGAGAAAGATGAGAGGTACTGTTTTTGAGAAAGATGAGAGGTACAGTTTATGAGAAAGATGTGAGGTACAGTTTATGAGAAAGATGTGAGGTACAGTTTATGAGAAAGATGAGAAGTACAGTTTATGAGAAAGATGAGAGGTACAGTTTATGAGAAAAGTGATAGGTAAAGTTTATGAGAAAGGTGAGAGGTACAGTCTATGAGAAAGATGAGAGGTACAGTTTATGAGAAAGATGAGAGGTACAGTTTATGAGAAAGATGAGAGGTACTGTTTTTGAGAAAGATGAGAGGTACAGTTTATGAGAAAGATGAGAGGTACAGTTTATGAGAAAGATGTGAGGTACAGTTTATGAGAAAGATGAGAAGTACAGTTTATGAGAAAGATGAGAGGTACAGTTTATGAGAAAAGTGATAGGTAAAGTTTATGAGAAAGGTGAGAGGTACAGTCTATGAGAAAGATGAGAGGTACAGTTTATGAGAAAGATGAGAGGTACAGTTTATGAGAAAGATGAGAGGTACAGTTTATGAGAAAGATGACAGCTACAGTTTAAGAGAAAGATGAGAGGTACAGTTTATGAGAATATGTGAGAGGTACAGTTTATGAGAAAGATGTGAGGTACAGTTTATGAGAAAGATGAGAGGTACAGTTTATGAGAAAGGTGAGAGGTACAGTTTATGAGAAAGATGAGAGGTACAGTTTATGAGAAAGTTGAAAGGTACAGTTTATGCGAAAGATGAGAGGTACTGTTTTGGAGAAAGGTGAGAGGTACAGTTTATGAGAAAGATGACAGGTACAGTTTATGAGAAAGATGCCAGGTACAGTTTATGAGAAAGATGAGAGGTACTGTTTTTGAGAAAGATGAGAGGTACAGTCTATGAGAAAGATGAGAGGTACTGTTTATGAGAAAGATGAGAGGTACAGTTTCTGAGAAAGATGAGAGGTACAGTTTATGAGAAAGATGACAGGTACAGTTTATGAGAAAAATGAGAGACACAGTTTATGAGAAAGTTGAGAGGTACAGTTTATGAGAAAGATGAGAGGTACAGTTTATGAGAAAGGTGAGAGGTACAGTTTATAAGAAAGGTGAGAGGTACAGTTTATGAGAAAGATGATAGGTACAGTTTATGAGAAAGATGATAGGTACAGTTTATGAGAAAGTTGAGAGGTACAGTTTATGAGAAAGATGAGAGGTACAGTTTATGAGAAAGTTGAAAGGTACAGTTTATGAGAAAGATGAGAGGTACTGTTTTGGAGAAAGGTGAGAGGTACAGTTTATGAGAAAGATGAGAGGTACAGTTTATGAGAAAGATGAGAGGTACTGTTTTTTGAGAAAGGTGAGAGGTACAGTTTATGAGAAAGGTGAGAGTTAAAGTTTATGAGAAATATGAGAGGTACAGTTTATGAGAAAGATGAGAGGTACTGTTTTGGAGAAAGGTGAGAGGTACAGTTTATGAGAAAGATGAGAGGTACAGTTTATGAGAAAGATGAGAGGTAGAGTTTATGAGAAAGATGAGAGGTACAGTTTATGTGAAAAGTGATAGGTAAAGTTTATGAGAAAGGTGAGAGGTACAGTCTATGAGAAAGATGAGAGGTACAGTTTATGAGAAAGATGAGAGGTACAGTTTATGAGAAAGATGACAGGTACAGTTTATGAGAAAGATGACTGGTACAGTTTATGAGAAAAATGAGCGGCACAGTTTATGAGAAAGATGAGAGGTACAGTTTATGAGAAAGATGTGAGGTACAGTTTATGAGAAAGATGAGAGGTACAGTTTATGAGAAAGGTGAGATGTACAGTTTATAAGAAAGGTGAGAGGTACAGTTTATGAGAAAGATGATAGGTACAGTTCATGAGAAAGATGAGTGGTACAGTTTATGAGAAAGATGAGAGGTACAGTTTATGAGAAAGGTGAGAGGTACTATTTTTGAGAAAGGTGAGAGGTACAGTTTATGAGAAAGATGACAGGTACAGTTTATGAGAAAGATGAGAGGTACTGTTTTTGAGAAAGGTGAGAGGTACAGTTTATGAGAAAGATGAGAGGTACAGTTTATGAGAAAGATGAGACGTACAGTTTATGAGAAAGATGAGAGGTACTGTTTTTGAGAAAGGTGAGAGGTACAGTTTATGAGAAAGGTGAGAGGTACAGTTTATGAGAAAGATGACAGGTACAGTTTATGAGAAAGATGAGAGGTACAGTTTATTAGAAAGGTGAGAGGTACAGTTTATGAGAAAGATGAGAGATACAGTTCATGAGAAAGATGAGAGGTACAGTTTATGAGAAAGGCGAGAGGAACAGTTTATGAGAAAGGTGAGAGGTACAGTTTATGAGAAAGATGAGAGGTACAGTTTATGAGAAAGATGAGAGGTACTGTTTTTG
Organism: Ascarosepion bandense; assembly: GCA_037127315.1. NCBI lineage: Eukaryota > Metazoa > Mollusca > Cephalopoda > Sepiida > Sepiidae > Ascarosepion > Ascarosepion bandense. The sequence continues at coordinate 1,795,142 of JBBBDQ010001470.1, forward strand.
AGAAAGATGAGAGGTACGGTTTATGAGAAAGATCTGAGGTACAGTTTATGAGAAAGGTGAGAGATACAGTTTATGAGAAAGATGACAGGTACAGTTTATGAGAAAGATGCCAGGTACAGTTTATGAGAAAGATGACAGGGACTGTTTTTGAGAAAGATGAGAGGTACAATCTATGAGAAAGATGAGAGGTACAGTTTATGAGAAAGATGAGAGGTACAGTTTATGAGAAAGGTGAGATGTACAGTTTATAAGAAAGGTGAGAGGTACAGTTTATGAGAAAGATGATAGGTACAGTTTATGAGAAAGATGAGAGGTACAGTTTATGAGAAAGATGAGAGGTACAGTTTATGAGAAAGGTGAGAGGTACTGTTTTTGAGAAAGGTGAGAGGTACAGTTTATGAGAAAGATGACAGGTACAGTTTATGAGAAAGTTGCGAGGTACTGTTTTTGAGAAAGGTGAGCGGTACAGTTCATGAGAAAGATGAGAGGTACAGTTTACGAGAAAGATGAGACGTACAGTTTATGAGAAAGATGATAGGTACTGTTTTTGAGAAAGGTGAGAGGTACAGTTTATGAGAAAGATGACCAGTACAGTTTATGAGAAAGATGAGAGGCACAGTTTATGAGAAAGATGAGAGATACAGTTCATGAGAATAATGAGAGGTACAGTTTATGAGAAAGATGAGAGGTACTGTTTTTGAGAAAGGTGAGAGGTACAGTTTATGAGAAAGATGAGAGGTACAGTTTATGAGAAAGATGAGAGGTACTGTTTTGGAGAAAGGTGAGAGGTACAGTTTATGAGAAAGATGAGAGGTACAGTTTATGAGAAAGGTGAGAGGTACTGTTTTTGAGAAAGGTGAGATGTACAGTTTATGAGAAAGGTGAGAGGTACAGTTTATGAGAAAGGTGAGAGGTACTGTTTTTGAGAAAGGTGAGAGGTACAGTTTATGAGAAAAATGAGAGGTACAGTTTATGAGAAAGATGAGAGGTACAGTTTATGAGAAAGATGAGAGGTACTGTTTTTGAGAAAGGTGAGAGGTACAGTTTATGAGAAAGATGACATGTACAGTTTATGAGAAAGATGAGAGACACAGTTTATGAGAAAGATGAGAAGTACAGTTTATGAGAAAGTTGAGAGTTACAGTTTATGAGAAAGATGACAGGTACAGTTTATGAGAAAGATGAGAAGTACAGTTTATGAGAATGGTGAGAGGTACAGTTTATGAAAAAAATGACAGGTACAGTTTATGAGAAAGATCCCAGGTACAGTTTATGAGAAAGATGAGAGGTACTGTTTTTGAGAAAGATGAGAGGTACAGTTTATGAGAAAGGTGAGAGGTACAGTTTATGAGAAGGATGGGAGGTACAGTTTATGAGAAAGATGAGATGTACAGTTTATGAGAAAGATGAGAGGTACAGTTTATGAGAACGATGAGAGGTACAGTTTATGAGAAAGATGAGAGGTACTGTTTTTGAGAAAGGTGAGATGTACAGTTTATGAGAAAGATGACACGTACAGTTTATGAGAAAGATGAGAGGTACTGTTTTTGAGAAAGGTGAGAGGTACAGTTTATGAGAAGGATGGGAGGTACAGTTTATGAGAAAGTTGAGAGTTACATTTTATGAGAAAGTTGACAGGTACAGTTTATGAGAAAGATGAGAGGTACAGTTTATAAGAAAGATGAGAGGTACAGTTTATGAGAAAGATGAGAGATACAGTTCATGAGAAAGATGAGAGGTACAGTTTATGAGAAAGATGAGAGGTACTGTTTTTGAAAAAGGTGAGATGTACAGTTTATGAGAAAGATGAGAGGTACACTTTATGAGAAAGATGGGAGGTACTGTTTTTGAGAAAGGTGGGAGGTACAGTTTATGAGAAAGATGAGATGTACAATTTATGAGAAAGGTGAGAGGTACTGTTTTTGAGAAAGGTGAGAGGTACAGTTTATGAGAAAGATGAGAGGTACACTTTATGAGAAAGGTGAGAGGAACAGTTTATGAGAAAGGTGAGAGGTACAGTTTATGAGAAAGAGGAGAGGTACAGTTTATGAGAAAGATCAGAGGTACTGTTTTTGAGAAAGATGAGAGGTACATTTTATGAGAAAGATGTGAGATACAGTTTATGAGAAAGGTGAGAGGTACAGTTTATGAGAAAGATGACAGGTACAGTTTATGAGAAAGATGCCAGGTACAATTTATGAGAAAGATGAGAGGTACTGTTTTTGAGAAAGATGAGAGGTTCAGTTTATGAGAAAGGTGAGAGGTACAGTTTATGAGAAGGATGAGAGGTACAGTTTATGAGAAAGATGAGATGTACAGTTGATGAGAATGATGACAGGTACAGTTTATGAGAAAGATGAGAGGTACAGTTTATTAGAAAGATGAGAGGTACTGTTTTTGAGAAAGGTGAGAGATACAGTTTATGAGAAAGGTGACAGGTACAGTTTATGAGAAAGATGAGAGATACTGTTTTTGAGAAAGGTGAGAGGTACAGTTTATGAGAAAGATGAGAGGTACTGTTTTTGAGAAAGGTGAGAGGTACAGTTTATGAGAAAGATGAGAGGTACAGTTTATGAGAAAGATGAGAGGTACAGCTCATGAGAAACATGAGAGGTACAGTTTATGAGAAAGATGAGAGGTACTGTTTTTGAGAAAGGTGAGAGGTACAGTTTATGAGAGAGATGAGAGGTACAGTTTATGAGAAAGATGAGAGGTACTGTTTTTGAGAAAGGTGGGAGGTACAGTTTATGAGAAAGATGAGAGGTACAGTTTATGAGAAAGATTATAGGTACAGTTTATAAGAAAGATGAGAGGTACAGCTTATGAGAAAGATGACAGGTAGTGTTTTTGAGAAAGGTGAGAGGTACAGTTTATGAGAGAGATGAGAGGTACAGTTTATGAGAAAGATGAGAGGTACAGTTTATGAGAAAGGTGAGAGGTACAGTTTATGAGAAAGATGAGACGTAATGTTTTTGAGAAAGATGAGAGGTACAGTTTATGAGAAAGGTGAGAGGTACAGTTTATGAGAATGATGAGAGGTACAGTTTATGAGAAAGATGAGAGGTACAGTTTTTGAGAAAGATGAGAGGTACAGTTTATGATAAAGATGCCAGGTACACTTTATGAGAAAGATGACAGGTACTGTTTTTGAGAAAGGTGAGATGTACAGTTTATGAGAAAGATGAGAGGTACAGTTTATGAGAAAGATGAGAGGTACAGTTTATGAGAAAGATGAGAGTTACTGTTTTTGAGAAAGATGAGAGGTACAGTTTATGAGAAAGATGAGAGGTACAGTTTATGAGAAAGATGAGAGGTACAGTTTATGAGAAAGTTGACATGTACAGTTTATGAGAAAGATGCCAGGTACAGTTTATGAGAAAGATGAGAGGTACAGTTCATGAGAAAGATGAGAGGTACAGTTTTTGAGAAAGATGAGAGGTACAGTTTATGATAAAGATGCCAGGTACAGTTTATGAGAAAGATGAGAGATACAGTTTATGAGAAAGATGAGAGGTACTGTTTTTGAGAAAGGTGAGAGGTACAGTTTATGAGAAAGGTGAGAGGTACAGTTTATGAGAATACGTAAAGAAGATAACGGTTAGCCCGAGACTTGAACAGATGGAAATTATAGTGATCAGAAAAGCATCATCCTGTCAGTCGATTCCACAAAGCAGCTGTTCACGGGAAGAAGCTGATCAAGTGGAATGCACATCTCACAATGAAATAAGAAAGGAACGAGGATGTTTTATGAAAATATATTTGACATGGCGGGTCTTAGCCTTAAAGATTAGAATTGGTGGAGCTAAGGTAAGTGGTTTGTCTGAACACTTTCCATAGAAACAGCGAGACAACAATGAGTTTGACGACGTTTTGACTGTGGATTTTAAAGAGAAAAACAACTCATCACTCACAAGGCCGCATAGATGCTTTTTATTGCTATCAAGACTTGAAAGTGTAGAATGGCAGCAGTACCTCATTTTCGGCTTGATCTGACTCTTGTAAAGATCAAGGATAGCAGGATATCAGTATTGGCGATACAAAAGATTATGTGCATGAGCATTGCTCACTTATTCAGAAACCTTTTCAAAGTGTAATATGTTCAGTGACATTACAAAAACCTTCCTTTACCTCAGTTCATAGGTGAAAGATTGTATCAAACAGCAAATTAGGAAATCGAAAAATAATACTACTGAAAAAGTGCTTGAGGTTTGAGAACACTTTCTCAATCTCAGGCTGACGGCCAGATCCCGTCTAAACACCGATTTCCGTACGATCATCAATGTTAAGCATCGTCGAACCTGATCAGTACCGAGATCAGTGAAAGGTTGGGAATAACAGGTACTGTAAGCTTGAATGTGTGTGTAGTGTAATGGATAATTAATTCAAAATTGTTAATCAGAGAACCGAGTTTCAATTCCAGTCGAGTTCGTTATATTCACTTACTTGCAAATATTTTTGAGAAAGGTATGAGTATATCATTTCTCCCCAACTATGAATTAATTAGTAACACTTGTATCCCTAAATCATTATTATGTAAAAATAAGTTCTTAAAATCTAAAAAGAAAGCTGGTTTTAAATAACTTGATAAGTCGTAGAAAAAACAATCAAATTGTAAATTTTTTTCTTGCTTCAAATGTAACAGTTGATATATTGCTTCTCGCTCATTAGAGCGTGAAAATGATCCACATTGGAATATTTTTTATGTTGTAATGTAATTTACAGTAATCTTTAGCAACACAGTATTGAAAAGGGAGGAGATTGAAAATACTTGGAAATACTTGGGAATGTCGAGAAATGGATAATAAAATCAACTGTAAAAGTTACAGCGCATTTCTTACATCTTTTAATTATAATACGCGAAAGATTATCCGTAAGTACGAACGGATTTTATTAAAAATAAGAAGACACAATGTTTGCGTTATATTTATATCTCACATCCCTAAAAATAAATTTGCTGCCTAAATACACAATATATATATATATATATATATGTGGGGTGGGGGTAAGATAAAGAACAAACAAGAAACGTTTATCAATCTAACATGTTTCACTTTTATTAAAGCCTCGACAGGGACTGAAAGAAAACAGACAAAAAGACAAAATTTAAGTATTTTCAATTTTGTTTGGGTCGGTTCTCATTGGTCAGGTCATGTATAACGTCGGCCAAAGCAAAATTGAAAATACCAAAGTTCTGTTTTTTTCTGTCTGTTTTCTCTCAATTTCTGACGAAGTTTTCGAATTCGGATCCATATTTGATTAGCATTTAATCTTTAACTCTCTCTCACTCTCTCTCTCTTTCTCACGTACACACATACACACGCATATATATATATATATATGTGTGTGTGTGTGTGTGTGTATGCGTGACTCTGTGTGTGTGGGTGTGTGTGTGTGTGTGTGACTCTCTGTGTGTATGTGTATTACCAGAGCTCAATACTGACACATTTAAACCAGTATGTAATTTTACCAAGCTCAATACGCAACATACTCGTCGAGACCACGTAAATCCTAAAATGTTTACAAATAATAGAGGCTCTTTATAAAAAAAAAAGACATCAACTTTTAATAGCATTCATTATCAACACGGCCACAGTATATTGTACGTATTTGGGAATTAAGAATATGCATAATTCTAGCAACTTTTTATGCCGTCTACAATATCACTAACACGCCATTTATTCCAGTAGTATTTCAAAATAATATCTGACATTTTAGCTGAAAGCACTCGGAACTAACAAACGTTTGGACAATTTTTATATAGATAAAAGAAGAAATAAAAATAAAACTAAACAAAAGTACTTTGTTCAACGAAACATGTATTAATGAAGGATTGCTATCCAAATAGACAATTTACTCAGTAATTCCTGTAGAAAGGTTTGGTTCCTCAGCTTTTGTTAAGCTATCCAACTAGGAGAAGGAAAACTCTGATGTAACACTCACCGCTTGACAACATCCAGTTATATTCACTGGGCCATTCTTTACTGTTCTTGATCAGAGTGCAATCACTTTTCCCAGTTAAAAAAACAAAAACAAAACAAAACAAAAAACTATGCACCCTTGAGTATTATAATGATAATTTGCGATGGCCATACACGACAACGAGGGGACAGACATCATGTATGTATATCTGCATGTACTTTTAAAGTTATTTTTTTAAGTTTAAAATATAGCGTTCCAAATTATTCAGCGTTTCCTATCTGTGCATAATTATAACCAATGTTTAGGTTTTATATTCCCCCTCCCCTTCGTCTGCATTTGTAGTTTCTCCATAGATGGAAACATCACTCAACAAGTCTGATGAAGATCCCTCCAAAAATGAAACGCGTCAGACATAAACAAATCCCACTTTGTTATTGATATTCCAAACATTGTTCTAATATAAAAACATTTTTATATAATCTTCTCCAATATATGTAAGATAGATAGATAGATAGCTAGATAGATAGATAATTATAAAACATTTTCTATTTTAAATAGACTTCTGTATATTTCAATAGTTCTCTTCAAACTGTTTCCCAAGACATTGTGACGACACTGAAATGAGATTTTAATTTTAGTGGCCAGGAAATGCCAACATCCTTAATGGCATTTAACCTCGAGCGGGAAGGAAATGAATACAGGGATATTTCTACCTGATACCGCTCATAAAAATCCATTTCTTCAGTACGCCAGACATTCAACAGGAGCTGCTGTCAAACATCCTGTTGTGGAGTTGACCTGTGAAAAGTTTATGAAACAAGGCCCCATATCCTTAACGTTGAAGGGCTCGCCGCATGCCAGCTATTTATTAGCTGCTATTGATACGGAAACGACCTTGAATCGTGTCTCTTTTTAATAGTTTCTGACTCACTTGTCGGGCGAGAATGGGGGTCTTTTTAGATATTTTTAAAGAAAAAGAAGTATAAAACATGTTTTTCTTTTTAATTTCTTTTTCTGTTTAGATAGAAAAGTTACCTGAGTAAAATGAAGTATCATATTTTTAGCCGTTAATATAGAAGAAAAATAATAAAACTTACTTTACTGATAATAATTTTCCTCCAGGTATTACCAGCCAAGTAAATCATTAATTTTATCAGTAAGTTATCCTTTCAATTACTTGGTTTTGTTATGCGTATCTATAAAGATGAATTAATAATAATTGACGAATAAAACATTTACCTGCCTTCTTATGTTATCCTCTACCTTTATAAGAGGCAGATCAAGCCTAAAATCGAGAGGAGCTGCCTGGTCCCCGCAGTTACAATAATACCTTTGTCTTTGTAATTTACCCCTGAAGATGTTCTTTGCAGTATTGATAGAGTTCAAAATCGTCTCCGAGTCCTTGTTGGAGAAGAATTATTTTCCACCTCCCAACCCTCCCTCTCACAGGTGGGATGTGACGAGTGCCTCACTGCTTTGTCGCTACTTCCATTGAATGTGCGCGGACGAACTACTTTCCTTGATTCCGCCATGTCTAGCATTCGCGGCTAGGACCCCCCAGGCCACTTGTGCATAGTACAATCCCCGCATCTATTCCGCGGCTAGGACCCGCCAGGCCACTTGTGCATAGTACAATCCCCGCATCTATTCCGCGGCTAGGACCCGCCAGGCCACTTGTGCATAGTACAATCCCCGCATCTATTCCGCGGCTAGGACCCGCCAGGCCACTTGTGCATAGTACAATCCCCCCATCTATTTCATCTGAGTGAAGTAAGTTCCACTCAAACAGCTTCTTTGCACGAACCACTGCTCTAAAGAACAAACTCCCAAGAAGATGTTTTCCCGGTCACTACAATCTTAGCCTGTTCAAATCTAGAGTTAACCGTTATCTTTCCCTCCTATCCATACAGACAATCCATTGAGGTAACCCTCTACTTTGTGTCGTCCCAGGGATTTGTACAGGGTGTTCTTACAATCTAAAAATAGTGTCTGGCCTTTAAATAACGTGCAAAAGTTTTATAAACCTTAAAAAATCGATCACTCACACAAACAAACACGTTCTTCGTTTATGTATGGTGTTTTTTCAAGAATTGACCGATTATGGCTCTCCACAACCTTCTATCCTAAGTAGTCGCTCTAAGCAATGTTTACCTGTTTCTAATCCTCTACTCTCTGTTCTGCCATCCATTTACACATGCTCATTAAGTCGATTACTGTCCATTGTGCCCTCAATTTGTCCTACGAGTGTCTTGGCAGAAACAAAATATCAAAATTTATTAGAAATGACGGAATTGTGTAGTCATAATCGCCGACGTCTTAAAGGGACATGAAAATGAAGAAGATTACAGAAGATTGCAATATTTTAAAATATGAACCCAAAGTCCCTTTATTTTATCGTACAATAAAAGCCAAATAATCTTTTGCATATCTTATTTCCATGTAATATTAATAAAATAATAACGTATTTTTATAAACGTTGCTGATATAAATGAAATAAAGAGTAATTAAGTGTTTATGACTTCGTTATTACTTAGGCATAATTTTCTTTGAATTTTCTAAATATAACTTGTATAATAATAGCATATTTTATTTAGTTACTCATTTACAGTCATGCATAGTAATTTTTAAAAATTGGTGCTTGTTTATTTTGGTTGCTCCAAAGGTCTATCGTTCTTTTCAGAAAGAATGCGTCACCAGGGTGATAGTTTCAAATATTTTCATTCTTCTTCTTCTTTTATGCCATATCCCTTCAGAATATAGGTGATCATGGCCTTCCACATCTTCCCGTCACTCTTAATATATTTTGTTCTGTTATTTTTTTATCCAAACCCTTTTCTGCTATCCATTTGTTTAAGCCCATCAAGTCACGCGCTGTTTTCCCTGTCTGTCTTTCTCTCTATCTGCCCCATGAATATCAGATTCTCGAAACCCACCCTCCTCATTACGCCTCAGAAACTTCAGCTGTCGCTTGCTGATATTGAGCACAAATTTCCTTTTTGTTTCGCTTCCTTCCAAAACATCGTCGTTGCTTACATGTTCGGTCCATGGTATCCTCAGTAACCTTCTGTAGAACCACAATTCTCTTGTTTCGAGTATTTCTTTAATCTTTGAAGATTGTTCAGCATTCACTGTCATATATGAGGACAGATATCATATAAATGTGAAGTACTCTTTTCCAACGAAATTTTCCTGTCTCTCAAGACACGACTCAGCTTCTTGATGCGTCCTTGGCCATGCCAATTCGCCTTCGGATCTCAATATCGCACTTTCCTTAATTTTACAACACTTCCCAAGCATTTAACTTTCTGTACCAGCTTGATTTTAGTATCCCTGACCTGTAATTGGCATTTTGATCGCCTCTTTTTTATTAATTTTGTTTAATAAACTGTGTGTTTTTATTCATGTATTGTAATTTAGCCTGTTTTTTAACTTTTTTGTTTTAAACCAACCAACACTCAACAAATTTTATAACGAATATAGCAACAACATGTTAAATTGCATATAACAAACATTTAATACCATTTTATATTTCTACCAATTTTCGCACAACTCCCTTATACTGAAACGCTTGTTTTGTAAAACAATTGCCATGACTACAACAAATGCATTTACAATTTTGAAATAACTATAACAAAGCAACTTTGCGCGTGTTTTTAAAAAAATCACCATCACAACGGAATGTAATTTTTTTCGCAGTTACAATAATACAATAATAATATAAGAATAGAATAAGTAAAGAACAGGTAGGAAAAAGTGTTTTTAATCTAACATGTTTCACTAAAAATTAAAAAATTTCAATAAATAATTTAAAATATACTTTAGTCTTTCATCTTAATAATAAAATGGACATTTTAACGATAAAACTTTATTTTTGTTAAGTTTGAGGCCTTTTCGATTGTCTTTGTAATTTACCCCTGAAGATGATCTTAGAAAAGATCGAATGTTCTTTAATATTTTGTTTCGTTTGTGTGATTTATGAAAATGTCTTAATTTTTTTTAAAAAAGTCCTATGTTTGTATCATCACCTTTATTGCATAGCGAATTAAACCATGTTTTCTATTTCTATTTTATGGTTTTGGTATATATTCTATTTTCGATTTAAATCCTCTGTTATTTTATTTAATTTAATATACTTCTTTTACTAAAATGTTCTTTTATTGGCTATTAAAAATTAAATAGTAATGTCAATCGTTAACTTCTTTATTTATGTTCTTTTATTGCTATTTCTTTCTCCTTAATGGATTTAATTTTCATTTTTCTCTCGAAGCAAGTAAACCCCTTAAGTCTTAGTTGCTTTATTGCTTTACTTGGATGAAAACGTTAAAAAAGAAAATCCCTTTTGAGTCTTGTATTATAAGGGAACGAACAAAATAGTTTTTCCTCGGTGTTGATAAGTTATATGTTTGTGCATATGGTGTGAATAACACGCTTCTCAATACTCTTAAGACTGTTGCATGACAAAATGCTGAATAGTATTATCAAGCAATCGATCAACATTGCTCTTGTGCATACAGCTGTATATTATCTCGGAATCCATCTCTGTAAAAGAATTATTCCTGACAGTTTCAATGTCTCTAGTTACGGTGATGACTAATCCGCTGATTCGAGTTTACCATCGCTTAGTCACGCTTTGCTAATCAATAGCTATAAGAATACTGTTCGAATCTCTGGAAGGTAGGTGCAGGTGGGGAGGGGCTCAAAACCCCTACAAATATTGGTGTACCATTTTACATTGTAGACGAATGCTTGAATGAATGATCTATTTAAAGAATTGTACATATCTTATAATAAAACTATGAACTTGGATATTTAAGTTCCCTAGGTGTTGAGTGTATTCCTAGAGTTTCAATGATTTAGCAATGTTGGTATATTCATTTCTGATCCGAAATCCTAAGAACTGAAAATGCTAAACCTTTTAATGGAAATAATGTTAAGTTTTCAGAACTTCCTCTACTAATAAAATACATGCCAATCTTTTTTTATCCTCTGCCTTTATTTCATTTCATTGGTCACTGTACAAATAAACTATGACGTTACTTATAGCTTGAATTTTCACCACTATCTGTAGATATTAACTCGGTTCATTTGACACGGATACATTTCTATTTAATTTTAATTTCCACCATATGCTGAGAAATTCCCCCACTAATGAAGACAAGACTTAAAGCAACAGAAATGTGGTTCTATAGAAGAATGTTGAGAATACTCTGTTCAAGCATGTTAGCAACAAGGAAGTTTTAAGAAACATGGAAACAAAAAGGATGTTTTTTTTTTTTTATCAATTCACTCCTAATAAGGTGATAATGCAACTAAGACGGAAAGAGCTACTGGGTGTGAGAAACAATAAAAATACTTTAGAAGGAACCGGAAGCCAAATCCTAAAAGGAAACAAGATAAACTTCAACTTCTATTAAAAAAAGAACAGGGAGAAGTTTACACGGAACAATATACAAACCTATCTGTTCCTGTTGATAAATAAATGCGATTCATTAAGGAAACACACCAAACTTTGGGTATATATATATATATATATATATATTACAGAAAAGTGAAAGAACACGTTGATTAAAAACCCACTGTTAAACCATTTACTTTTATAAAGAGTGATCGATACAGACTAGAACTTAATATTGTAATTTTGTTATTACAATGGTTTATAAAAGCACAATATCACTACACAAAAATTTTTATGTTTCAGAACAAAACTTTTCCTTTTCAGGTGATATGTAAAAATAAATTGTAAAAACGATTTATTTTTTAAAATATAAGATGAATTTCTGGTTATTTAGAAAATTATGGAGTGTTAGTTAGAGGAAATGACTTTTGGTGTGCCAAAAGTATTCAATCAAGATTTAGAATTCTGTAACCATGGAAATTTTAAAATTTGGGTTATGGAAGTGGGCAGGAATGGCTTAGATCTAGACATGTCAATTTTTAAATTTGTTTGGGTAAAATACATATTGAGACCTTAGAATGTTTAAAGGGTAGTCAGTGATTTTAATCAGGAGGTTGGATTTTTTTTTTTTTTTTTTTTTTTTTATTGAACAATAGATTTTTTTTACTACTATCTATGAGTATACGTCAGAATTTAGATTAAATAATTGTGGTATAGTTAGTTATGTTGTATTAAAAACAACAACTTAGTATTGTGTGGGTTATTTTATTTTATTAAACTAAATTGCAATATATATATATATATATATATATATATATATATATATATATATATATATATATATATAAGAATAGAATAAGGTAAGAACAGGTAGGAAAAAGTGTTTTTAATCTAACATGTTTCACTAAAAATTAAAAAATTCAAGAAATAATTTAAAATATACTTTAGTCTTTCATCTTAATAATAACATGGACATTTTGACGATAAAACTTTATTTTTGTTAAGTTTGTGGCCTTTTTGAATACTCTATGCTGTTTTCCCGCGAAAAATCACGGTACCTAGTATTTATTTATTGTAACTATGAGATTTAGTTTCTTTGCACGAATTGATGGTTAGTGTGAATCTAAGAATCTCAGCAATTCTTACACTTTTTACTATCTACCATTTCCGGTGCATTAAATGCTCTCTAATTCATTGTTATTGATTTTATGTTCCATTTTAGTCAGCTTGTCACGTTGACTCTTGATGTATTTCCAATGACATACTTTTCTAAATAAAAGAAAAAAATTGCCGTTTTTCCGAATTTTTTCTATATTTTTCGTTGATGACATTTACCCTAAATCATTTATTTTGAGCATTTTAGGTTTTAGGTATCCTCCGCTTAACTGCTCGTAAGCGATGGTTTCTATCTGACTTTTAATTAAAGTCTACGCAGGTCATTTTCTTTTCTTATTTTTCTTCCTGTGTTTCATTCCTTCCTGATTTTGCTGTCCTATTATCAAACACTTTTGTGCATATTTTCAAATCCTATGCTAAAACTATTCCTCGTTATTATTCATTTATTTGTACATAGAATCTACGTGGGGTTAAGAACCCTGTGGATCGTGCGCATAATTGCCTAGACTGTTATTTCAACGATTTAAGTTCCTTTCTTTCGCAGTTGATCATTGATACATGTGTTCACCTCTTTTTAAAAATGCCTATTCTTTTGTTTTTTTATAGGTTTCTTCTGAGAGATTTCTTTTTTTTATTCATTCTTTTACTCCCTCTCACTTTATGGAATCGCATTCCAAGGCATTTGCAAAGGTCATTCGGGATTAATTCTCTCAGTGATTGCTTATCAAGTAATTCAATTTTGTCTGCAGTTACAGTTGACTTTTGTGTGGATGTATCAGTGAGACGGAGTATTTTGTTCTTTATCAACCCCCATTCCTCTCCAATCACTAAAGTTCGTATATGAACCAATTCTTCAATTTATTTCTTTAAGAACAATCTGAGATCATTTATCTTTTACCTGAGTGACATTTTTTCATTTCTGTTTATGAACTGGTATCCTTATTTATAGTTTTTCAATAGTAGATTAGTGATATTATGGGTGTGGTACCGAATACAGGAAATTCTCCCCTAAAAGACCTCTCTTTTGATACCCTGTTACGGAGTTTGCTAGACGATTAACTTTACTCTCTAATTCTTTCCGGAGTTATCTATGAATTTTACCACAGTTCTGTTAATTTTCAAAATTTCATATTTGAAAACTCGAAATTGGAGAATTATATCAGATAGCATTCTATAGTCAGTCCATCACATTCGAATTTATTTTAGTCCAATTTGTCTTCCTTCAAAATCATCTGCTCCTTTGAATTTTCTTCCAATCTTCTTTTTTCTGATATCGCAAGGTTATAAGGGACTATGCAAAAGTGGTTCGCAACTGGGAGCAGGCATCCAGATATCCCTTGATTCTTTATAGTCGTAGGTACATCACATGTACTACAGCCGCAGTAGAAGTGGTGTTTCTTTGGGCACGACAGCCTGACGAAACCCAACCCTCTTTAGGCTGATTTGAATGCAGAGTTTTCCTTTACCTAGACCGGCTGCTAATCAAGGTTATAGAACCCAGTCTGTCCTGCTATTTTGCTCATAGCTTGGAGAGAAGAGGTGGATTCATACCTTTCCCAAAGGTATTAGCACATAAGTGAATGTTATGAATCCGACTGGAATTCGAACTCGGCTCTCCTCAGTCTAAACCGCTATACAATACTCCACTCTATTTAATGAAGGCAGAAGGCAAGTATGTAGCGACTCAAATTACTATTAATTAACAATTACAAAGGACAGTTTTAGCAAGTAACTTGTTAGTAATATGTAATAATTAGTTAATTACAAACTATACCTATTGTTAGGAAGTACATTAAAACTGTAACAATTATGGACTTATTCACATAAATACAGATGTACAAAAGAAATAATAAATCTAACCTCTTCTATAAACTAAATGCCCAGAAATCACTTTATTCACCAGACATTAGAAATATTCTAGATGATATCGCGAAAGAATGAGTTTGTTTAGAAACTAACTGAATAAACATATAGAAAATATAGTGTTCTTTATCATTTCACCCCAAGCAAGAGGAGAAAGCTAATGGTGCTCAGGTGGGTACAGTGAGAGAAAATACTAGACACATACCGGGGAAGCAAGTAAACGGAAGAGAGTTCCACAAGCTGGAATTTTGAGAAAAGAAACTGTTCGAGTAGAAGTGAAGGTTGCATTTAACTAGTTCAACGATAAAAGGGTGAGACCTAGATGCCAATCTCATATCACGCTTAAATTCAGAGCATTTGTCATTAAGATATTTGTACAAAAGACAAATGGAAACCACGTCACGCCGATGAGAAAGTGAATGAAGTCGAGATGCCAAGTCAGGATCAATTACATTGCAGATCCTTCTTAAGGATTTGTCAAAAACCTCAAGATGAATAGCAGGAGTACCCAACTAGATATGGGAACAATATTCAATGCATAGACGAATGGTAGATTTATAAATGTGCAATATGATAAGAAACATTTTCTGGCCCGACACAGCGATCCAACCTTTATAGCAGTAAATACAGCTATAGATCCAATATATTCGTTCCACTTCAGGTCGGATGAAAAAGTGAGGCCAAAGAGACGCAGTGAGTTGCGCTTAAAGAGACTTACATTAACAAAGCAAATTTAACATTTTACAAAATCATGTGTCAAGAAAATACTTGGAATAGAAAGATAATGAGTCTGAGACAAGCAATAAAGAAGGAAGATTTCATTGGAGACAAAGAAAAGCGTACTGGGACGTTATCGGATATCTGTCCTCCTATATAGCAGGTATCAATCTCCTCAAAGATGAAGGAGAGAATCGAAGTAACTGAAATGTGGTTCTACAGAAAGATGCTGAGGAATACCATTGGATCGAGCATGTGAGCAATGATGAGATGTTGGAGAGGATGCAAACGAAAAGGAAACTTATACTCGGCATTTACTTGACCATTTAATTAGTTATTTACATCAACAATAAATTGACATTTTTTTTTATATAAAAATGTGTCTTTATATAAAAAGTTGTATCTTCTCCACTAAATGTTTTGGTTCGACATTTGAACGCGTAACAAAATTCTTAATATAATTATTTTTATATATTTCAAAGAAAAGTTGTAAAACATTGAATTTGTTAAATGTAATTATGGCGTTAATTTTGTGTGGTAAAATTCTTAATAAAAATATTTCTATTAATTTAGCAGTGTGAAAAGCTATATTTTTGTCTTGTATTTACAAAGGACGGTAAAATTCAAATTCAAAATACTTCTTTATGTCTGTTTGAAAGAAAAACGAGTTTTATTTATAAACACATCGTTTAATAAATATATTCCTTATTAGGAATAACAATATCATAAAGAAAAAAAATAATTTTTTGATAAACTTCTTAATGACAATTTTTTGTCAATTTCGCAGAGAAAAACTTTTTAACTGTAAAATTAAAATACTGTAAATTCAAATAAAATAAAATATATTATAATACTTATTTCAGTGTTTTAATTAATATGTTTATGTTAGTATAAAAGTAAAAAAAAAGTGCGGGTTTCTTTTTAAGAAAACTAAATTTTAATTTATGTCTCTCCATGTCCGCCTCCAGCTGTGGACGCTAGTTGCAAAGGTATCGCTAGGTATCACTTGTTTATGCTTTATTTTGAATATTAGATTTCTTCTGGTCTATTACGCAATCAAAATTCTTTACATAACAAGTAGACATGTCATTTATCTGTACTTCTCCGTTGGTGTTATAGTTTCAGCGTCCTTTTGGATGAGCATTATTACGATTCTTTTCCCCCAAACATACACTTCTTCTTCTTCTTCTATGCGCCCTGTCCCTTCAGGACGTAGGCGATCATGGCTCTCCACGTCTCCCTATCCCTTGTGGCTCTTAGTATGTTTGCTCCTGTTGCTCCTGGCAACCCCCGTTCTGTCATCCATCTGATCAGGCCCTGCAAATATGTTATCCGCTGCCTTCCTCTGTCTCTCCTTCATTCTATCTAACCAGTCAGTATCAGGTTCTCCAGGCTCTCCTTCCTCATTGCATGTCCCAGGAACTTCAGTTGTCTCTTCCTGATGCTCAGCATCAATTTCCTTTTTGTTGCCATTCTTTCTAACACCTGCTTGTATGCTCAGTCCACGATATTCGTAGCATCCTTCTGTAGAACCACATTTCGGCCGCTTCCAGTTTTGTCCTCATTTTCGATGATATTGTCCAGCATTCACAGCCGTATTGAAGAACTGACATCACGTAGCAGTCTAGCACTCTTTTCTTTGTTTCTGTTGAGATTTTCCTGTGTGTTAGTATTTTGCTCATCTTCTGGAACGCGTCCTTTGCCATGCCAATTTGCCTTCGGATCTCCGTGTTGCACTTTCCATCTCCTGTTAGAACACTTCCTAGGTACTTAAATTCTTGGACTTGTTTGATTCTGTTATCCCCCACCTGTATTTGGCATTTTGGGTTGTATCTTTTGCTGATGACCATGCACTCAGTTTTCTTATGCGGACGATACAGTGCTGATTGCGGACACGGAAAGGAAACTACAAGACCTCATACAGAAAGTAGCAGTGGAGAGTGACAAGAAGGGACTACAAACATACCCACCACCATGCTTAAATTCAGTCATTTTTCAAAGTTAAGCGACTTATACATTTCTGGGACCAAAATCTGTACATTCCATGTTGGTGTTACATTCCAGGCTGGTGGTTGCTTAATTCCAACATATGTTTGAGTCTCTCACTTGAAAACTGGCATAATTATTTAATTCAGATGTCTCTACTCTTTAGCTCTTTCGAGCCTCATGGGATATAAATATGCCTCACACCGAAAAGATCTGTTAATTAATCCAGTTGTTATTTTCTGTAACTAATCCCAGTTGTTTGTTATATAATAATACTATTGCGACACATCTGACCCACCCACAAAAATATTACTCTGTTTAAAAATCCATTTAATCAAAAGAGTAATGCTTATTAAAGGTTTTATAAACTTATTAATAACAAAAATACTTAAAAAAAATAAATGTGCAAAATTCACACCGAATCGTTAATGTTATGCTCAAAAAATATCACGAGGTTTATTTTTAAAGTCGGGTTTCTGTCTTAGGTCAAAGAAATAAAATATAAAGTTTGATAGTATCGAAGAAAAAATAATGATGATTCTTATTATTCAAGTAATGTTGCTTTTTTTTATTTGTTTTTTAATGGCTTATCAACACATTCAAGGTTATTTAAATCCTAAACAAACTTTAGATTGTAAGAGTAATTCCAGTTGTTACTTTTTTTGTAAAGTGTGCGAGTGAATATTTTTTTTTAATCGTATCACCCCGAGCAAGGCGGTAACGCCACTGATGTGCAGGGGGCTACGTAATAGTGAAAAGATTGGAAAAGAGAAAGCCGGAAACCATATCCTAAACAGGGAACAAGGGATGAGCCTCTTAACCTGTTCAATAGACATGGGTGGAGAGTGAACCGGGCGATAGATAGATCTATCTACTCCAATTGAAAAAAAAAAAAAAAAAAAAGTGAGAAGACTGGAAAAGAGAAAGCCGGAAACCACATCCTAAACAGGGAACAAGGGATGAGCCTCTTAACCTGTTTAATAGACATGGGTGGAGTGTGAACCGGGCGATAGATAGATCTATCTACTCCAATTGAAAAAAAAAACAAAAAAAAGTGAGAATATTGGAAAAGAGAACGCCGGAAACCACATCCTAAACAGGGAACAAGGGATGAGCCTCTTAACCTGTTCAATAGACATGGGTAGAGTATGAACCGGGCGATAGATAGATCTATCTACTCCAATTGAAAAAATATGGCGGTGGATTACTAAGTTTTAACTTAGTAAAAGTTAAGAGATATCTGCTAAAATCAAAAATTAAATTAAAGAAAACCAATTAAACATGAAAAGCTTAAAATTTAAAATTAGGCATAAAAAAAGGCTTACTTTAAGAATATTTCAAACAAAACAGAATTCCAACACGACACGAGTGTCTTTGAATTTTGGTCACACCAAGATGGCCAATGGGAGTCAAATTACGGACGGCAGAGGGGAGGAAAGTAGACAGACTAATATACGGTTTAAGAATATTTCATTCCATTGACAATTGTTTTAGAATAACAATGACTTGTTCAGATATAAATTTAACCCGTAGTTGAGAAGATGGATTCATGCCCAATAGTATTTTGCCTAAGTGAATGTGACGAACTCGACTAGAATTCGAACTCGACTCGTAGATTTCTTATTTCGAGCCGTTATCCACTACACCATCAACCTTCGGGTTATTTCTCAAGAACAATTTTTTTCAGGATATTAAGACGGTTTTAATATGTAAAAGCCTTATGAAGAAAAGGCTATTGCTTTCTCTTCTTTTATTATACGTCATGCCCCTTCACGACGTGAGTGATCATGATTCTCCACCCCTCCCTGTTCTCAGTAAGATTTGTCTCTTCACCATCCTTCCCACTTTCTGTTCTATTTACATAAGCTTGTTGGGTACAGTATTCGTTAATCCTTTTCATCTGTTTCTCTTGTCTTTATCATCTCATGTGAGTGTCAAATTTTCCGAGCCTTCTTTCTTCATTCAGTCAGTTAAGTGCCATACGTGATATACGCTTGGGCGATCATGCCTCTTTCGAGACATGACTGACTGAGCAGAAGATTATCCCGCAGTAGGTTGCCATTGCTTTCTGCGGTAGACTGGTTGCCAGCCAAGGCTATAGAACCCAATCTGTCTTGTTATTTAACCCATAACTGGAAGGAAGAGACGGATTAATACCTTTCCCGATGGTATTTGCGCGTAAGTGAATGCAATGAATTCAACTGGAATTTGAACTCGGCTCCCAGATCTCTCGTTCCGAGCCGATATCCACTGCACCACAACGCACCTCAACTATCTCGCTGATTCTAAATATAAGAGTGATTTTTGTTTATTTTCATTAAAATTTCTTCCTTACGTATTCAGTCCACGGTACTCTCATCATCTTTCTTTAGAATCATATTTCTATTGTCTCAACTCTCTTCTTCATCTATGAGGAGATTGTTACTGGTACATAAGAGAATTGATATTACATAACAGCTTAGGACTCTAGTGAAACGAAACTTTCATATTTTAAATACTTTGCTTGGCTTTCAAAAGCCATCTTTCGCTATTCCAATGCGTCTTTAGATTTTTGTGTCACATTTTACATCCTCTGTTAAAATATTTCTCAGATATTTACATCTTTGTAATTGCTTGATTTTGCATCTCAATTTTATAATTCCCAGCATTGGCTCTTTTTCTTGTTGACAATCATAAATTCTGTCTTTTTACAGTTGATATTTAGTCCTTTCTTCTCGCTTTCCGTTATTAACTTCTGTAAGAGTTCTTGTGGTTTTCTTCTGTGTCACAACTATGACTAAAAGAAAGAGTCGGCTAAGACTGAATACAGTTTTCCTCTTGTCTCTTTCTTTTAGTCATATCTTATATTAAGATTGTGTCCACCAATAACAAAACCTAGTGGGACCTCTAGTTCTCTCAGGATTGCCTTCCCGTAAATGTTGAATAAGTTCAGTGAGAATACATGTCCTTGTCCTTCTATTTTTTGTATATTCATTGAATTGATTTTTTCTCCGCATGCAAGCGGTTTGTTTCCATTATAAATTTTGCATTGTTCTTGTAATATTAGATGTTCAACTTGGTTAAACTTTTTATAATCTTGCAGATAAACATGTGGTGCAGAGGATATCGGCTCGGAACGCGAAATCGGAGAGCCGAGTTCAAATTCCAGTTGAATTCGTTGCAATAACTTACGCACAAATACACTTGGGAAATATATTAATGAGTCTCTTCTCTCCAGCTATGGTTTAAATAACAGGACAGATAGGGTTTTATATCCTTGGTTAGCAATCAGTTTACCGCAGAAAGTAATTGCAACCTGCTGCGGGAATATCTTCTGCCCAGTCAGTCATGTTTCTTTTGAGACATGATCGCCCAAGCGTTTATTACGTATAGTACTTAACTGGAAAAAAAAATTGTCGAAAGGGTGAAAAGCGTATAAATTATCGAAGTTGACAAAAGTGGCGTGTTTGTCTGTATTTTAGATAAAGGTACGAGTTTCATAGGTAAGCAAAGATAGAAATATACAAAAAACTTGAGTTTCTGCTACGGACGATTATTCCTTTTATGGAGACTGAGGTTAAAAAATTGTTAATTTTTTGTTATAGTGGCTACATTGAAAAGTTTAACACCATAAATGTAATAGTGTTAACATAATTGAAAAGTTTTTAATGAATTTTAATACGTTTAATAGTGTAAACACCATAGTTTTAATAGTGTTAACACCATTGAAAAGTTTTCAATGTTTCTTGAATACGTCTGTATTCCTTTTTGATTCAGAAGTAAGTTAGGATGACAATGGTCAAGCTCAAGTCAGCTTTACGTCGAGTTGGAAGGACCAATTCACTTCATGAGTAGAGTTACCAACACTTTCGAACGATATCGTTGGAAAGTAGAAAAGAGAAAGATTTTGCTAATGGGATCATAAAATTATATATGTGACCAAAAAACTTTCCGGATTTTTATAACGGGCATCATGGGAAAATTATTATTATTTTTTTTTGTGTTTTTTATTGTTATTTCATTTGTTGGTTTTATTTAAATTTCCCACAACATCAAGGGAATAACCGCCCTTTTGACATTTTGTGTGTGTTTGTGTACTAAGGTTAAACATTGCCAAAAGTTGAATGTTTCTAAGTTAATAAGAAAAAAATTGCAAGCCGAGATTGCAAAGATCTAGCGTGAGAGCGATACTGGCAACGATAACAACTGTATAAGGCAAAGAGAACAACGCAACTGATATTGAAATTGCTTTTTTCTCTTTTGTTTTTCTTGGAGTAAAAAAAAATCATATCTGAGATCTCTGTATAAAGGTTCACCAGTGTAAGAGGAATTAATTATTTTTCTGTGCATTCATAACTTCCTAAACGTTTTTCCATACGAAACCACAAGAGATAAAATGTTACTCGGTGTGTGATTACAAAAAAGAAATATTGATTTCTTTTTCTTTTTCTTCTATGTCTCTCCAGAAAGCTGGCGATCATGGCTCTCCATAATTTTCTGTCATTTGTAGCTCTTGATGTATTTTGTATTTTTGTTATCTCTCCTAAACCTTGTTCAGTCAGTCAGTTTAGGTGCCATACGTGATACACGCTTGAGCGATCATGTCTCGAAAGAGACATGACTGACTGGGCAGAACATTATCCCGCAGTAGGTTGCCATTGCTTTCTGCGGTAGACTGGTTGCCGACCAAGGCTATAGAACCCAATCTGTCCTGTTATTTAACCCATAACTGGAAGGAATAGACGGATTAATACCTTTCCCAAGGGTATTTGCGCGTAAGTGAATACAATGGATTCAGCTGGAATTTGAACTCGGCTCGCCGGTTTCTCGTTCCGAGCCGATATCCACTGTACCACAACGCAAACCTTGTTCAGCTATCCATTTTACACAAACTCGCTAGGTAGTCTACGCGTTGCCATACCCCTTGACTACAAGTTGTCCTATCAGTGCCAAATTTTCGAAACCCAATTTCTTCATTATGTGTCTTAGAATTTTCAACTATCTTTTCCTGATGTTAAGTATAAATGTCCTTTTTGTTGTTTATTTTTTTCTGAAACTTCTGTTGTTGTTCACATATTCATGGTATTCTCAGCATCCTTCTGTAGAACCACATATCTGCTGCTTCAAGCCTCTTCTTCATCGGTGAGGAGATTATCAGCATTCACTGCCATACAGATCGACTAATATTCCGTAACACTTCTCTGTTCTTAGTTTCTAATGAGATTTTCGTGTTTCTTAATACTTTGCTCAGTTTTTGGAAGACATATATCGCTATTCCACTGCGCCTTCAGATTTCTGCGGCCGCGCATTCTGCACTCTTTTAAAATATTTCCCAGATATTTAAATTGTTGTATTTGTTTGATTTTGGTATCTTCGATTTGTAATTTGCCTGTTGGACTGTACTATCAACACGGTGTCATCTGCATACCTTATGTTGTTAAGATTGTGCCCTCCAATCATGATGAAACTTCTAAGTCTCTTAGAATCGACTCACTATATAGGTTTTTTTCTAATTATTTCACCCCAAGCAAGGCAGAATAACCACTGGTGCGCAGGGGTTTACATAAGAGGTGAGTGATAAGAAAGAGGAACAAGTTACGTGAGTGCCAAAGAATGGGTAAGAGAAGGATGAGAACGCTGGTGTGTAGAGGGCTGCATAAGAGTAGAGTGGAAAGGAAGAACATGATACAAGGGTTGTCAGGGAAAGGATGCGAGTCAAGGAGATAAGCGATGACAACTGACTTTGCATTTAAATTCTTGGAGATTGTAGCTATCAGGGAAGCAAGAATTCCACAGGCGGGAAGTGCGGGCAATGAAGCTGATAGAGTAGAAGTTGCGTTTACATTTGATTGGTTTCACTGTAATAGGGTGGGACCTAGCCGCTAGTCTAGTAGCTCGAGTAAATTCATGCAGAGGGGGCACCAGGGAGCTACGCTTATCTGATCAGAAGCCGTGAAAGTATTTGTAGAAGAGACAGGGAATCCATATTATGAGAAAGTTACTGGAGTTGAGCTACCAGGTGGAATAAGTGAGAAAACATAGCCTTGCCTTACACCCCTTTCTCTTTGCATATTTAATGCATTCCCTTTTTATCCGTATGCAGACGGATAAAAAGGTTACTGCCAGTCTAGAATATGGATTATTCTATTATCGATCTTAAATATGCCAAAATTATCCAACAGTTTTTTTATGACTAAATATATCAGACGCTTTTGCATAATCTTTTGTTTTTGCTTTTTTTAAAACCATTTCACACCAAACAAATCAGGACCACCACTAGTGCGCAGGGAGTTCCGTGAGAGAAAAGACTGCGTACAGAAGTTGTCGAAGAAAGGATAAAAGATGAATGGGATTCAAGGGAACAGGAGTTGGTGATTGACGTTGCATTTAATTTTTTAGAGATTGTAGCTATCAGTGAAACAAGAAAATGGGAAAGATGTTCCACAGGCGGAAAATGCGAGAAAAAAAACTGTTAGAGTAGAAGAAACGGTTACATTGATCTATTTTAACGGTAAAAGGGTGGGCCGTAGATGCCAATCTAGTAGCACGCTTAAATTCACGCTGTCGAAGCACCAGAGAGAAAAAGAACGTCAACGGAGTTGCTATGAAAATATTTGTAGAAGTGACAGAAGAAAAAGACATCACGTCGGTGAGACAGTGACTGAAATCGAGATGCCAAGTCAGGGTTGATTACATTGCAGATCATTTTTTTTTATTTTATCGAGGACCCCGAGATGAATAGCAGAAGTACCCGATCAAACATGGCAAAAGTATTCAATGCATAAGCGATTGGTAGATTTATAAATGTTCACAATTGACTCTGACTAGAAAAACTTTTTTGCGCAACAGGATGTGGCGTTGTGGTACAGTGGATATCGGCTCGGAACGAGAAGCCGGGGAGCCGAGTTCGAATTCCAGTTGAATCCATTGTATTCACTTACGCGCAAATACCCTTGGGAAAGATATTAATCCGTCTCTTCCTTCCAGTTATGGGTTAAATAGCAGGACAGATTGGGTTCTATAGCCTTGGTCGGCAACCAGTCTACCGCAGAAAGCAATGGCAACCTACTGCGGGATAATCTTCTGCCCAGTCAGTCATGTCTCTTTCGAGACATGATCGCCCAAGCGTGTATCACGTATAGCACTTAACTGACTGACAGTGACCCAACATTCCTAGCAATAAATTGTAACTTTAGGTCGGTTGAAAAAGTGAGTCCAAGGAGGCGTTGTGTGTTACTTTTGATTTAGGTCACTTGAAAAATAAAATAAACATGTTTTCATAGGCGTAGGTGTTTAACAGCTCTGAAATGTAGAGCTTTGTAAATGAAACATATATTTGTCTATGTACGAGATTTATGTAAATGAATAATCTATGCGTATTTAATATTTAAGCAATGCAGGTGCCATAAGCAGATAAATGTGCTGAATGTAAAATGATAAGAAGGATGAGTAGCATGAAATTATTCAGGTGTCATCAGCTTGTTCTGAAAATCAACACTCAAATTTTAATATTTAGATGTATTTGAAGGCTTACCCCAAATTTCGGAGCAAAAGTATCCCCGTTTCATTCACCAACAAGTTCATCTCTCCTTACAAATAGATGGTATTTTTTCTAGAAGAATTTTTAACGGCCATTGTCAGGAACATTTTTACTATGAAAGATGCGATTTATAGGTTTAGTTTTTGTGTGTAAGTGTACGTAGATTTTCTATGTACACATGTATACTTCTAAACAATTATATATATATATATATATATATATATATATATATGTGTGTGTGTGTGTGTGTGTGTGTGTGTGTGTGTAATTTTTTTTTTGAGCATGAATACTGTCACACTTGGCATGTTCCTGCACTTCTGAGTCTGGAATTTTATGGGACCATTTGTATTGAGAAAGGCACGTAGACACCTCATATGGAAGGCATTCAGTTCTTTCACATGCCTGCTATAGACTGTCCATGTTTCATAAGCATAGAGCAAGGATGTAAGGACTAAAGCCCTATACACTTCGAGCTTTGGGTCTATAGTCAGTCCACGACGCTACCAGACTCTTTCAGTTTGCCATATGCTGCGCTGGCTCTTTCTATCCTGTGGGTAACCACTTCATTAATGTTTGTGCAGCGTGATAGTGTGCTGCCCAGATACACAAACTTGTGTGTGGCTGTCATCCTCTGGTCATTTACAAAGATGATGGGTTCACTGTAAGGAAATGTAGTTGCTGGTTAGTGCAAGACCTTCAGTTTTCCTAGTGGAGATGGTAAGGCCAAACTCCTTGCAAGCTGTGGCTTCTTTTCATATCCAATTGGGAGCTGGTGTTTTGTGCACAGTCGTCAGCAAACAGGAAGTCAAGAACAATATCTGTTTTCACCTTTGTTTTGGCCTGTAGCCTCCGGAAGTTGAACAGACTATATATATATTCTGAATATCAGTCAGTTAACTGCCATACATGATACACTTTGGATGATCATGTCTCCTTTGACTAGGCAGAAGATTTTCCCGCACTAGTTTGTCATTATATTCTGCTATTCTACTCTGAAGGGAGAAGAGATATATTTCCCAATATAATTTGTTCGTAAGTGAATCAAACGAATTCGACTGGAATTCGAACTTGGCTCTCCGATTTCTCATTCCGAGAATTACATCTCAACTCACACCCTGCACATAAGCAGCTAATTTCACTATTAATTTAATTAAAACGTTCATATTCTTTAATCGTAAATATTTAAATAAATGTGCTCTCTGGATCCATACTGCAAAAGTTTTAATTGTTCTGCTCTCCAGTGCTGTAACCACTAGGCTATCAATAATCATATACAGTATAAAGGTGAATAAATGTAAGCATTCATGCTTATATGTCTGTGCTGGTGTGTGCGTTTACTCACTTTCTGTACTTGTACGTGCTGGGAGATTCCATTATGCCATTAAGTGTAAACAAACGAAAAAGTGCGTACATAAAAACTGAATACACTATAATTTCTTATGCATGTAGCAGAGGTCAGTTCATATTTGCGAATGCTTGTGTACACATGCCTGTAGGTGTGTTTGCATTATATAACATAAGGTGACTACGGTTTCTGTATCTATCGACCTAACAGGTTTGACTTGTTCGAGATAACATATTCACCAGAGTCTACCTTACTTTCAATGTGTGGTCTTATACCATTTGGCCATATTTGCCAACAGAACATTTTTCACTTTCGTTTTGCTTTCTTTTCTTTTGCTAGATGGTTACTGATCAGTTTTTTATTTCTATTCGAGGAAAATAACGTAGGTTCTATAGAATACATTATTCTGATTCCATTAAAGCATATATTTGTGCAAGAAAGATAAGCCCATATGAGCAGAAGGTTTATACATTAAAAAGTTAAATAAAAGAACTATGCCGTTTATCTTAAAATCATTTTCAGATATGTGTTCTAAATTTTGGCAATGTTCACGAATTACTCGACAACAAACCAAACTCTATCAACAGAATTTATTTATCAATCCATTATATATATATATATATATATATATATATATATATATATATACTAGCAGTATATCCCGGCGTTGCTCGGGTGTAATGAAAGCTTTAAAACTAATCTATGGTCCTGGAGCTCAGGCTCTTTGGACGTTTGCACGAAAGACTAAAAAGCAATAGTTGTTTCCAGTTAAAGCGAAACCGTAGACTGAAAAAAAAATGAATTGATGTAAGTCAAATTTTGATTTCCTGGTATCGATATCAAATAAGTTTTTTCGTCGTAAACTGAATTTTGAAGGCTAAATAAATCCTCTGAGTAAATGTTATCATGGCTGAGACTAAGAACTACAATTATACCTACTTAGAGCCAAACCCGAAGTAAAAACTAAAATAAAAGGGCCGAAAAAAATATAGACATACAGGCAGATAAACAGACACACACAACTTGCCTTATATATATATTATCGATTTTCTGCACTATTGTAAAAACTGAAGCCTTGAAACTTCTGAATATCGTTTCTTATGTCTTTGTATATGAGTGTATCAAATTTGATTAAAATCGGACCACTCCTTCTATAATCCGATTTTTTCGATTATCGATTTTCGAGATTACCTCGACACAAAACCTAGCTAAGAACACTCGCAGACGCTTATAGTACAACTGTGTAAATTTTCAAGAAAATCGGTTCAGCCGTTTTGGAGTCTATAGGTAACGGACACACACACACAGATACACACACAGAGACAAAGTTCCATTTATAAATAAGTTTATATATATATATATATATATATATATATATATATATATATATATATATATATATATATATATCGCTCATCCACTAATGAATTAGAGCACTATGGCTATTGGGCGTGTATAATGATAATATACATGCTAAAAAGTCTGCCTTCTTTTACCGAGCGCCCATGGCCCAGAGGTAGAATCGCCGACTGATGTTAAATCCTGGGTTAAAAGCAATCGGAGTCTAACCGTACTGATGAGCTGTGATACAGCGAAACAGATCTGTCGGCGGATGACTATATATATATATAATTTTTATATGTCAGGAACAATATTGGGGGAAAATGTATGTCTACATTGCAAACGTTTTCATATGACTTCGAGAACTTCATCGAACAAAATTTGTCATATAGATGCGACTGCACATGCGCACGGACAAGGGTGTGAGAGCCCAGACGGTCCTGTTATTTAGCCAATAGATTGTGGAACAGAGAAAAGATGAGTTCATATCTTTCCCAAGAGTATTTGCTCAAAAGTGAATGTAACAAACCCGAGGTAAATTCGAACGCCGTTCTCCGATTTTAAATATCGAGTCACTATTCATTACACCATACACACAGTCTAATACAAAAAAAAATTGGCATCAAAATAGAAAGGAAAATATAAACCGGAAGCTGGACAAACCTGAGAACAAATAGAACAATAAACTGACCGACGTTTGTGGGAAGAAATGGATGTGATATGGAAAGTTAGACATTACAATTGTAGACGGATGGAAAAGTAAGGAAGGGTCTTAGAGTTCAGGGATAAATAGAACTAAGTGAAGAGGTGGAGGGCTACCACTTGACTGAGTTTTTAAAAACATCCTGGGTTTTATGGCAAAACCTCATTATCATTTATAAAGCGAAATCGTCAGCTTTTATCATAAAAATTAAAGACAAAGGAAAAGAAGTAAATGCAATGAAACGATTATACAATGACGTGCCAAAAGTCATGAGTTGCAGTATATAAATATAATAGTAGGTGGTACCACCCAACCTTAATTTCTAAACAGATGTCTCTTTTACAACATAGAGATGAACACAATCTGGGAATCAGTAATACAGAGAACCAGAGAAAATCATTAGTCTCAAAAATTGCAATATGAGCTCTGGTAAATAAACTAGAGAAAACCATTAACATAAAAAATGCTAGAGAAAACCATTAACATAAAAAAAATTGCAATATGAACTCTGGTAAAAAAGGGTTTCTGAACATCAGGTTTATAGATCCAAAAAATTGAGCTGTTCTTATCTTTAAGTGGATATAGACACAGTGGATATAGACGTTGCTTACTTCCTGTGACTTGACCCAAAGAGTTGTGAATTCAATACCAGGCTACAGCAGTGGTGAACAAGTAACTTACAGGGTTTAAGGGAGGGAAATAACTCATGTCTATCAGAAGAGGCACTACTACGCAAGGAATAGAATTCATATACCCCAGTGATTGTAATAAAGGGTTCGGTTCGAAATTCCTAGCACCTGAAGAAGACCGGAGCGTACAACGGCCGAAACGTCGTACCATGGCAACAAAGATGGGGACAATAGCTACCACAGCTCAGAAACATTGACAAATGCTAGTTGTCTCTTTTGTTCTGACATGAGCTAGGATGCTCATTGTATGGTAACGTGAATCTTTTGGATGAGTCGATAGTTGGTGCATGATGGATGGTATATTCCATTCCTGAAATTGTGAAGACATTTATTCCAATAACAATGGGTTATTCCAGTAGAATAATGCACTGTCTCATCGGACCCAAGTTAGAGATTTCCGAAGAATGGAGTTAGTCACCGCGTTCACCCGGCATAAGACGAAACGAATAATGAACAATAGTAGAGAGAGATATTCATAGGCATGATCAGGTACCTACAAAAGACAGTAAAGCTCAAAATCTCTCCAGGTGTATAGCGTCCACTTGTGGAATTGATGACACGTCAAAAGCCTCACTGTCCAAGAGATATTCTACACGATACTAGGCACATTTCCCACTGACTTTCGTACATCTTCTTTATTTGTCGTGTCCCTTCAGGGCGGAGGCAATCATGGACTTCCATTTGGTTCTGTCTCTTGTCGCTCTCAATATTTTTCTCTTGGTATCTCTTCCAAAACCTGCTCCATTTGCTCACGCCTAACAAGTAGGTCTCGCACTGCTTTCCCCGTCTCTCTTTCCTTCTATCCGGCCTGTGAGTATTAAATTCTCCACGCCTTCCTTCTTCATTAGTGTCCCAGGAACCTCAGCTGTCTCTTCCTGATGTTATGTATGTTTTCTCCTCGTTTGCATCCTCTCCAGCACTTAACCGTTGGTCACGTGCTCAGTCCATGGTGTCCTCAGCATCCTTCTGTAAAACCACGTCTCTGCTGCCTCAAGCCTCTCCTTCATCCTTGATGAGATCGTCCAACATTCACTTCCATACAGAAGGACAGATATCACATAGCGATCCAGCACTCTTTTCTTTGTTTCCAATGAGATTTTTCTGTCTCTCAGTACTCTGGTTAGCTTCTGAAATGCGTCCTTGGCAATGCCAATGCGACTCTGGATCTCTATTTCACACTTTCCTTCCTCTGTCAGAACACTCCCCAGGTATTTAAATTTCTTTAACTTGTTTTATCTTAGTTTCTCCAGCCTGTAGTTGGCATTTTAGGGTCTTCCTTTTTGCTGATGACCATGCATTCAGTTTTCTTGAAGTTTATGCTCAGTCCTTTTTTCTCGCTTTCTTTTGCTACCTTCTGTAGGAGGTTCTGTATTTTCCTTTCCGTGATCTGGTACCGTGTCATTTGCGTATCTTATATTGTTGAGATTGTGGCCGATAATGACGAATCATGCAAGGATTTTATTTCTCTCAAAATTATAATGTGCATAATAATAAACTAGTAATGATATTGTAGACATAACAATGTCGACCATTCATTCATTGATCGTTCAAGTAGAGGTTTAGTTGGAACACGAACATTAGTTGATTCTGAAATTCACAGATGAGTAATTGTTATTCTTTGGGCTGAAAATTATTATACAAAGAGGAAACGAAACTTATTTTCAAGCACACACATACAAAATCATTTTCTTCACAGTCATAGCAAAAGAGTAGCTCACACATTGGACTGCATCTTTTGCTCGCAATCATATATTCTTCGTTCTGCGACATTTCGACGTAGTGTAACGGTTAGCAAGCTTGTCTCACTAAATCGATTACAACTGAATAGTGAGTTCGATCCTCATTAGAGGTCCACATTTTTGGCTCTTAGAAGATCATTTGTGCACTTCGATGTGGTGTAAGGGTTATCAAGCTCGTCTCGCGATATTAATTACAACTAAATAGTGACTTTGATCTTAATTCGACGCTCCATCTATTTGGCCTTGTGCTACATCTAAATTTCGCTTAGAAAAACCTTTAGGGCAGTTCGACGGTGTAATGGTTAGCAAGCTCATCTGGCTAGATCAATTACAACTGAGCAATGAGTGCGTTCCTCACTGGGTGCTCCACACCTTCGGCCTTATGCTACATCTAAACTACGCTTACAAAATAATTTGTGCATTTCGACAGGTAACGGTTAGCAAGCTCGTTTGGCTAGTTCCGTTACGTGGGAGTTGGATCCTTACTGTGTGTTCCACACTTTCGTTTTTCAGCCACGTCTAAACTCCGCTTAGAAAATCATTTAGGCACTTTGACATGTTGTAATGGTTAGCAAGTTTGTCTCGCTTGATCAATTTATCTACGTTTAGAAAATCACCACCTAATTTAATCGCTATATTTTGACTTCTTAGTTAAAAGTTAATTCTTTGTTACTGTATCTATCAGTTCTTTTAGGCTTACGGCTATATCACGTTGAAACACCGGTTCTCGTGAGATCACCGAAGTTAAGCAACGTCGCGCTTGGTCAGTACGTAGATGGGATATCAGGTGCTGTACACTTGTATGTGCTCGTGGTCTAATGGATAACGGCTTGAAATACGAAATCGTCAACCTGAGTTCCAATACTAATTGTGATTCACTTATTCGCAAATACTTTTGGAAAAGGTGTGAATCTACTTCTTATTCCCCAGCTTTGGTTTAATTAGTAGGACAATCATCAGGAAATTATTATTATCTAAAAAAATCTTAGAATCTAAAAGTATGTTCTGACATGTAAAAGATTGATAAGCCGTCAAAACCAAATCAATCAATCAACGACTTCTTTCTGAATATGTCATCGATTCGGTATCATCTGCGTATCGATTTTTACAATTATATCCGCCAATAATAAATCCTGCTAGGTGTTCTAGTTGTCCGAGGTTCGTCTCGCAGTATAGGTTTACTCGCTGTATAAGTCAGTCAGTTAAGTGCCATAAGTAATACACGTTTGGGTGATCATGTCTCGAAAAAGACATAACTGACTGAGCAGAATATTTTCCCCGCACTAGGTTGCCATTACTTTCTGCTTTATACTGGTCGCCAACCAAGGCTATAAAATCTAGTCTGCCTTGCTATTTGATTCATAGCTGGATAAATAGCGACGTATTGATACCTTTCCCAAAGGTATTTGCGCCTAAGTGAATGTACTGAATTCAACTCGAATTTGAACTCGTCTCTCCGATTTCTCGTTACATGTTGATACCCACGGCACCACAATGCACAACTCACTGTACAGGTTAAATAAATACGGCTAGAAAACGCATCCTTGTCTTAATCCTGTTTCTTATTTCAGTATATTTCTTCTTTGTCCGCATACAGGCTGTTTGTTCCCAGTAAAGGTTACTCGAACATATTTCCAGTATAAATCGAGCTAAATCTGGTAGCAAACCTTCACGTCGTATTGAATTTTATTGCCTTGCTTGGAGTGAAATGATTAAATAATGTATCGATTTCAATTTTCCCTCTTTTTTTATCGCAGCTGTTGGAACGTCAAGCTACTATGTAGCTTTGATCTGAAATAAAGGCTAAGACACCGACATGATTTTTACTTGGGTCTTTTAGAAATCTCCCTAGAGGCTTATAACCAATCTTCACTTTTTCTTCTATGTGCCCTGTCCCTTCAGGACGTAGGCGATCATGGCTTTCCACGTTTCCCTATCCCTGGTGGCTCTGAGCACGCCTTCTCCTGTTACAGAATGCAATCCTCGTTCCGTCATCCACCTGATTAGGCCCTTCAAATATGTTATCCGTTGCTTTCCCCTGTCTCTTTTCCCTCTATCTGACTTGTTAGTATCAAATTCTCCAAGCCCTCCTTCGTCATTGCGTGTCCCAAGAACTTCAGCTGTCTCTTCCTGATGCTCAGTATTAATTTCCTTTTTGTTTCCATCATTTCCAAGACCTCATCATTGTTCACATGCTCGATCCATGAGATTCGCAGCATCCTTCTGTAGAACTACATTTCAGTTGCTTCAAGTTTTTCCTTCATCTTTGATGGTATTGTCCAGCATTCACTGCCATATTGAAGGATGGACAGCACGTAGCAATCCAGTACTCTCTTTTTTTTTTCTTGCGAAATTGTTCTGTTTTTTAATACCTTACTCAACTTCTGGAATGCTTCCTTCGCCATGCCAATTTACCTTCCGGATCTCTGTGTCGCACTTTCCGTCTTCTGTTATAACGCTTCCCAGGTATTTAAATTTTTGTACCTGCTTGATTCTGTATCCCCGACCTGTATTTGGCATTTTGGGTTGACCATTTTACTGATTATGGGCTGTAGAAATTTCGGCTGTCCCTTCCTGATGCTAAGTATAAGCGTCTTTTGGTTCCCATTTTCTCTAAAACTACAAGAGCCCAGTAAAAAGCGATAAATTCGGAAAGACAGTCGTGGAAAACTAGTGACAACTGAGGTGATTGAAAAATTCAGGAAAATTTTCTGCTCATCGAATTTCAGTCAAGCGTTTACTTACGCGCTAATACTCTATAGGCACTTCGACGTATTGTAATGGTTAACAAGCTTGTTTCGCTAGAACGGATGTTTTTCTTTCAAGAGTATGATAACTTGACGCTTCGGTTTTCGTGCAGTTTATTTCTAGTCCTTTCTTGTTACTTTCTTCAGCTACCTTCTGTAGGAGGTTTTGTAGTTTCCTTTCTGTGTCTGCTATCAGCACTGTATCATCTGCGTACCTTAGGTTGTTTAAAGTGTGGCCTCCGATTATGAATACAGGCATAACTTCTAGGGTCCTCAAAATATTCTCGCTGTACAAGTTGAAGAGATCCGGTGAAAAGACACATCCTGGTCATACGCCCCTTTCTATCTTTGTATATCTATTCAATAGTTATTAAGAAATGTAGAATAGAAATTTGAGAGTAATAAAGCGAGTAAGAAATAAAAGAAAGGAAATACTATTTAATAATAATAATAGTTAATGATACTAGTTATCAGTTATGTTTCCTGTAAGAAATGCAAATAATGGCACTTATATTTTTATTTCAATTTTATATTTTAATAATACATAAAACGTTCTTGACATATGTAATCAAATTATATTTGTCACCAGGTGCAGCGGAAGTAACGTTAGTAACCATTTGAGAAGAACAACTAGTATAAATTGAAGCCATTTTAATTGGTTTACGCTGTCAATTAAATGCAAACACAGAGGACCAACGAAAAGACAAGGTTAATTGTGAACACGACCATTACACCTGGCAACTCAAACAGGTCAAAGTTGTAATTACTTTAAGACGTTTTCTTCTTTTACTGGGATTTTGTTTAAAAGAGAAATAAGAATAAAGACAGGAACATGAATAATTGTGTGTTAACTGGATCTGTTTAGTCAGTCACTACGATAAATAATACGATACACTACAGAGAGAAATAAAACGGACAAAAAGAATAAAACAAAGGTATTTGACGACACAGAGAAGTCTGCATTGTATACTTTTGGTTCACTATAATTAAGGCTGTAATCGTAAACTTGTTTCCCATAAATCAAAGCCTACAAAAAAAAAAAAAAAAAAAAAAAAAGCAGGATCTTTAAGTAACCAAAGAAAACTGATTTATTAACTATGCTTCCTTACTGTAATACTCATAAAGCAATATTTTTTTCAAATGTCAATTGTTTCAACGCGTAAGCGGTCACGGTTTTCCATAGCATCTATTTTTTTTTTTTAATATCTATGAATTTCTCTGAATTAGGTACCTCCAGTCGTTTTCCTTATCTAACTTTTGAACTGAAATTTTTAAAAGTGAAAAAGTTTTCTTGAAACTTTAATTTTAGTTTTAATTGAAAGCTAAATGATTACATTTACTATTTTCAGTAAGCAAAATACTCTAGTTTATTGATTGGAATATGAAAATTTGAGATTTTTTTTTCAATCTTTGAATTTTGCCGCCAATTGTGAGCGATCAACACATTTGTAAACAAAAGTTAATTCTCGGTTTTAAAAATCTTACAAAAATCTTGCAAAAATAAAATATACATCTGTGACACATTATTTTTTAAAAATTAGCAAATTTTATGTTAAATTAATCTGATTTACACAAGTATTACTTATTTATAGTGTGAAATTTAGAATAAAACTATTTCTTAATCACAGATTTGAACTTTTGATCTGTCCGTCGTATATCAAGAACGTGTTGACAGGTTCTTGATTAGAGATAAGTGTATAGCGTTTATAAGAGGCAAAATTGTACCAATTTATTTTCAGGTAATGGAGAAAACTCTGACCTTTTAATTTACACATATAAATTACCATACAAAAAAACAAAAAACAAACTTCAAATACACAAAAAAAAATTAAATTATTTTAAAAATATGAAGGCCAAAAGATTTGTGTTTTCAAATTTCGATAGGCAATATAATCATCAATTCTTAACTAAAAAATCTAACTGTAGCAAATCATTGAAGATTTTTAAAAATATTTTTTAAACCTTATAAATTATTATAATAAAAAAAATGAAAACAATTCGTTTATAATTTCATTAGTAACCGAAATTTTTTTTCTTTTTTTTCTTCTATGATGTCCTTAATTTTTATTATTTATTCAAGCAATTAAAAGCTTATGAAATTAAATAATATCAGAATTTTATTGCATTTCTTATTTTACACTTCCGAGCAGATTTTCGAATAAGGCGGCCAAATCGAAAAAAAAAAATAAATGATTTATATTCCCCAGTGAGCTCTGCGTTTAACTAATAAAATCATAGACCGCAACAAATTAAAATTTATTTCATGGATATACGTACAGGAGGAGTTACAGAGGTTAAAAATTAAAGTATTTTTACCAAGATTTAAAAAACTGATAATTTCAAAAATAATTTAATTTATTTGTAAATGTGTACCGAAAGTTTCATTAAAATCCGACAATTATTTGATTTTTGCGAGAATTTCCAAATTAATGTGTTTTTCACCGGAAAAAAAAGTGGGTGATGTCATCATTAAGTTTTCCATTGTAAACAGTCGTAACGTTTTGGTTACCTGTTAAATTAAATCAAAACAAGATTTTCTGCCAAAATTTCGAACATGTTAAATGGAGCTAAGAAATTTAATTTTTATTAATTTTGAGACCTTTTTTATTCATAATATGCTTTTTTTTCTTAATTTTTTTCTTAATTTTCTTAATTTTTTATAAAGATACCTGAGTTGTTTCTCATCACTTTTACCACTGTTCTGAATTCGGGATTGTCAACCTCTCATACTGTTTGCCAGCTTAGGCTAGAAAACTCAGTCAATCCAGCTATTTAACTCATACATGGGAGGAGAAGAGGTGCATTCATGAATTTACAAGTGAATATAACAGATTCGGACTGAATTTGAAATCAGTTCACCCATTCCACTCTCTACTACGCTATTCTCATATAAAAACGAATGATAAGGCTTTAAAAGACGGGAATTACAAAAGAATAACAATTATTTCCATGAATAATTCTAGAAGTTTTTGAAGCAAATCACGCAAGAAAAGATCCATCTGTTAAATCAAGATAAAACATTCAGCTGTGTAAAACACAATTAATGAAAGTATTGAACAAATACAATATTAAATGTCATACATACCCAGTCCTGATAATTAGTAATACTATAGCAATAACCCTCTCAATTATAATAAGGACCGTTGTATATATATATATATCGTTGTATATATATATATATCATTCAACCACAACATTGTATGAATCTATGCAGCTCTCAAGTTTCACAACTAATTCATTTTTCAGCCAAATTTCAAACAGTTTACAGAGTTAGATAGGACACCTCCTTTACTACATTGAAAAAAAATTGAATTTTTGTTCAGTAGAAAAAAGTTACATCAAAATATGTGAAGTCCGGAAAGAGAGACTAACTACATAAGTACATAAGTGAGCGACTAACGCTTCAAATCATAAATTTTATTCTTTATAACATTTTTTCTGTTTAATATTTTTGCATTCGGTTTTCAACATTTAAATTCTGATTATATTCTTTTATCATTTTTGTTAATCAGACTTTGCTTATCATTTATCATTTTATCAGAATTGATTATCAGAATCAGTTATAAATAATCAATATTTTATTGTTTTTTTTTTAATCAATTGCATATTTTTTTTTCTTTTTAATATGTTTGAATTCGGTTTTCAGCATTAAATTTATATTAAATTAATAGCAATGTCTTTAAAAAAATCATGGATTACATGGAAAAATGCAAGGATAAGAAGTAATATTCTTAAGATTATATTAAACCTGAAAAAGAACCTAACAAGTTATTAAACTTGGTAAAGTAAAGAACAAGATATTCTAGTGAAAAATCATGGATTACATGGAAAAATGCAAGGATAAGAAGTAATATTCTTAAGATTATATTAAACCTGAAAAAGAACCTAACAAGTTATTAAACTTGGTAAAGTAAAGGACAAGATATTCTAATGAAGTAAAAAAAAAAAATTCTTACATAAAATACTGCAGCTGAAACTAAAATTTGAATACAATATTTTAAGTAAGAAATTTCATATTTTTTACTTCACTAGAAATTCTTCTCCTTTACTTTGTCAGGTTTAATAATTTGTCCTGTTCTTTTCCAGGTTTAATTTAATCTTAAGAATATTACTTTTTATGTGAGCATTTTTCCATGTAACATATATATATATATATATATATATATATTCCTGCTGTCACGCTCATGGAGAGAGAAACAATAGCAAGTCAACGTCAGCTCAGTTCATTTGCTTTAAGTTATTAAACTTTACTACCAGTTATTAAAGCTTTTGCCGTATGTTTGCGCTTTAACATTACATTATTATTTTATATTTTTGAAATAATTAT
Organism: Ascarosepion bandense; assembly: GCA_037127315.1. Taxonomy (NCBI): domain Eukaryota; kingdom Metazoa; phylum Mollusca; class Cephalopoda; order Sepiida; family Sepiidae; genus Ascarosepion; species Ascarosepion bandense. The sequence continues at coordinate 1,832,548 of JBBBDQ010001470.1, forward strand.
TAATTTTGTAGTCGAGTAGGGAAGAAAGCGAACATGGAGTACCTAAGGTTATGAGAAAGAGGCAGGTAAAGCGTGATGAGTGCAAAGATGGGATAGCCAAGGAAAAAAATAAATAATATAAAATAATAGCGTTGTTAAGCAAAAGTCTCCTCTCTCTCTCTCTCTCTCTCTCTCTCTCTGTCTATCTGTCTCACCCCATTCTAATAATAATAATTATTATTATTATTATTATTATTATTATTATTCTGTAAAATCACATTTCTGTTACTTCTCATCTCTTCATCTTTGAGGAGTTTGTCCGGCATTTGCTGCCATACAGGAGAATATATGTCACGTGTATGTACTCTTTTCTTTGTTTCCTACGAAATCTTCTTGTCTCTTGATACTCTGCCTAGTCTTTGGAGTGTGCCTTTTGCCATCTCAGTACGTCTTCGGATTTCAGTGTCCCACTTTCTGTCGCTGTACAGGTTAAATAAAAACACTTCATTCATTGTCTATTCACATGCAAACTCTTTGTTCCCAATATAAGTTAAGAACTATTTCAATATCCTTTCTATACAGTTCATGCTTTCTTCAGATTTCAAGGAATTCTTCGTATCATACTTTATCAAGTGTCTTTGTGTAATCTATTAAACGTAGGTATAGCTCTTTTTCCACTTTTGTGGCTTACTTTAACATTCTGATCATGAAAATTGCATTTCGTGTTTCAGTGTCTTGAAAAAAAGCCACGCTGCTCTCTACAAAACTATTACTACTTGGTGAAAAAGACGAAAGAAATGTGAAAAAGACGAAAGAAATGTGAAAAAGACGAAAGAAATACCAAAAACAAATCTATTTTTTAATATAATACAAGAACGTTACTTCATATATTTTCGGTCATACAGACTGACCTCCCTTTCTTAGAAACCAGGTGGAGTGTTGTTAACAAGAGGCATTACTCCACTCTAATAAACAAACACAACTCTTGTTACCATAACAACGGAATATCTCATGAGTATATAGTAGTTATCAGGTTGTTAATATACCTTTTTATATAATCTGTTTTGTGCTAGCTTACGTTAATGATTTCAACAGCAGAATTCATACATGTGGCAATAGAAAATCTTTGTAGAGATAAAAAAAAATTCGAGATTGCTCATGCAAAAAAAAGGAAGAATCACTGAAACTAAAATACTTCTCATCTTTGCCATCATTTCTTTGATGGTACAGATAAACAAATTAATTAATAATTAAACATATAAACAAATTATTAATAATTAATAATGCTTTAGTTGGAAAACACAGAAATCTTTTTTGCCAGATGCAAAATCAACAGAAGGAAAATTCGGAGTGTAGGAGATGGTTTACAGTACCCGGTGTTTCCAAACTGTCCCCTATCAAATACTGTTCCGGTTCAATGCTGTTTTACTCCAGTGATCGAAAGGGAACCAGTGTTTTCAACGTGACAAAAACCATATATTTCTAAAAGTAATCCTATATTTCTTTGAAGAATATATGATTTATATAAACAAATCTATTTTTAATATCAAGCTAAACCCCCATCATATATATAATGGCTCAGTTGATTGATATATAATTCTGTGTTATACTTAGAGTAAAGAAAATTGAATCAAAGATTCACTCAAAGTAAAATCAATTCAGCCATAACTGGACAAGAAAAATATTCAAGCTTTAATGTAACTTTTTTCCGTTGGGATTTAATTTCGAACCTCACAATTAGGTGTGAAAACCGCTTTTTGATTCAGTCAGTTATGTGCCATACGTGATACATGCTTGGTCGTTCATGTCTCGAAAGAAACATGACTGACTGAGCAGATTTTCCTACAATAGGTTGCCATAACTTTCTTCGGTAGACTAGTTACAAACCAAGGCAATAGAACCCAATCTATTCCTGCTATTTAACCTATAGTTCGAAGGAGAAAAGACGGATTAATATCTTTTCCAGGTGTATTTGCGAGTAAGGTAATCCAACGCATTCAACTAGAATTCGAACTCGGTTCTCCGATTTCTCGTACCGTGTCGATATCCACTGCACCACAATACATACACTATTAATCAAGTTTGTTCACCTGGTTGGCCTTGATAACACGAGTAAAATAAATCAGAAAAGCCCGCAGTTTAACGACTACGTTCAAAAAGTGGAGTATTTCCTGGCCACCATGATCACATTACAATCTTGAATAACAAAGTAACCAGGAAATGAAATCCAGCGGAAGATTTATAGAAACAGAAAGAAAGAACAGCACCGTACTAGATGACCTTGTTAAAAAACACAGAAAAAAATTGGTTTTCAAAGTGCCGGTCACGACGAGTCAGTTTTAAAAAATAGCGTCCTAATAAATTTGGTAGTCCTGAATGTGAACGTTTCTTAAATAGCCGACGAACAAATGGTGTCAGATCCACTTTCGACAATCGGACCAAACAAGAAAATTTTAAAATCCCTTTTTGGTCCACCTAAGAACTTTTAGTAACACTTCGTGTGTATTTACACATACACACTACATACACACAAATCCATCTATACATATCCATACACACACATACGAACCAAAATATATATATAATTATTTAGTTATTTAGTTTTTGGTCATAATTAAATTAGACCAGTACACAGTTGTATTAAAAAGTGTTCAATACAATTATATTGTAGAACTTATACATACATACATATATATATATAATATATATATATATTATTCCATGTGCCGTGTCCCCTGAGGACGTAGGCGATCATAACCTTCCACATCTCCTTGCTCCTAGTAGTTCTTAAAATGCTTCCTCCTGTTACCCCTCCCAAATCCCATTGCTATCTATTTGATCAAGCCCATCTAGCATGTTAGGCGTTGCTTTTACCTTTCTCACTTTCCCAATATCTGACCTGTGACTATCAGATTCTCCAAGTCTTAACCCAGCAATTTCAGCTATCTTTTTCTGATGTTAAGTATTAGTTTCCTTTTCATTTTCATCTTCTCTAAAACCTCATCGTTATATATATATATATATATATATATATATATATATATATATATATATATATAAGCAGCATCTCTTCATTCAAGCATGTTTTATTAAATAATACAAACAAATAATGTCTATTTATCTTTAAAATAATAATTTCCAGTTTTCGAAATATCTTCTTGATGTTAAGTTGAAATTTACTTAAGAATGTGCCCTATTTTCTTGTTAACCCAAGTACTTTCAATCTCCTCCAAGATCATCCTCAGGGTTGAATTACGAAGACAATCTTAATGTAATTTAATCAGTTTAATGATGAATTTTGTAAACACACGAGCTCTGCTATAATCATATTAAAATTAACCGTTATGGTTACAATGTTTTGTAAACAAGCGTTCATATATAAACTTATAAACATATATTAGCCTGCGCGTTTTGTTCTGTGATGGACTTTATTAAGGTAAATGCATTCGCCATAATAAAGTTCATCAAAGAACAAAGGCTAAGTTATTTTGTCTTTGTTTATATTATCCCTTTACAGATATAACAGATATATTCTATCTGAACGTTTTACACACACAAACATGCACGCACATGCGCGCGCACCCACACACACATATATGTATATAAAACCCTTGTTTTCAAAAACACAAAATAAATTACGTTACAGTCAAAACATAAGGATAAAATAACATCCTAGAAAATGGCCAGTGAAGTGATTAAAAGGACTTGGTAAGTCAATAATTATGAAACGTTTTTACATTCCTTATCGCAAGCAAAAAAAAAAAAATGTAAGGATACTAGAAAAATTAAATCGAAAAATATTAAAATCTTCCTTGTCGGTCGTTTTCAACGAAGCATGTTTAAAAGAAAGATTGCTGCCTATATATATATATATATATAGGCAGCAATCTTTATATATATATATATATATATATATATATATATATATATATATATATATATTCCAATTTTCAAAAGTAAAATGGAAAATACTGGAAAAAACAAGAATCTGTAAATAATTCTATAACATCTGCCCTTGGTGCCTGAATGAAAAGCTGCAGATTATAAGGTTCCCTAAAATTACAGTGCTGCTGAATCGTAGGGATGAATTAACGGTTTTATGTAAATATCGAAAATATTTTTCACTAAAATTTAATTAATTAAATCTATTCATTTATAACTTATGAGCTAATATTACTTGAAAATTATTTCACTAAAATAAACGACCCACACAATACTTATTTCGTTTTCTTAATTCCAATATAGTACAACATACTAGTATTAGTACAACATACATTATTAGTACAACATACTAGTATTAGTACAACATAATTACTTAATTCTAAGTTTTAGCTAAACAATCCAGCTGATTGTTCACTGATGAGGTAGTATAAAATCAAATTAAAAAAAAAAAACTAAAATCAAACCTGCTATTAAAAATTATTGTCTACCCATTTAAATAATGTATGGTCCCAGTATGTATCTTACCCAGACAAAATTAAAAAAAGTGTCATGTCTTGACATTAAGCTACTTTGTACCTTTTTGCAACCCAAATTTTCAAGTCCATAGTTCAACGTAATTCTCACTTTTGATTGAGCAATATTGACACACCTACAAGCATATTGTTTAACTTTATCCAACTCTTCTTAATTTTCTAAATAACTATGAATTCATCTTATATTTTCTAAATAAATCATTTTCACCATTTATTTTAAAATATCAACTGAAAAAGAACACTATTGTACTGAAACATGAAAATTTTTTTGTGTAGTGATATAATGTTTTTATAAACCATTGTAATAACAAAATTACAATATTATGCTCTACTTTGTATTAAACCCTCTTTATAAAAGTAAATGCATGAACTTTAATCTATCTGTTTTTCATGAACTTTTAATCTATCTGTTTTTCACTTACTTATAATTATAATTATATATATATGCATGTGTGTGTGTGTGTGTGTGTGTGTGTGTGTGTGTGTGTGTGTGTGTGTGTGTGTGTGTGTGTGTTTCGGTGTTATTTCAGCCTGTGATTTCCATATATGATTCGTCTTCAGCATGTGATCTTCCTTTTAAAATATCCTTTACATGCGCAATTCTATTGATGTGTGTGCTCTAAACTTTAAAATTATTAACGAAAACTAATAAAAAAATAAGATACACATGACCTAAAATATGAGGTGGTATAAAAATTTTATGATGGATTTGCGTTAAATATGACCTAAGCTTACGAAAAAACTATGCCAATCCTCAAGATGGAACCAATATTCAAAGCATCGAACGATTATGGATAGACTTTAAAACCTGTCTTAAAAATATGAGAGGTGTAGCAATCCCTGCATTTCAATCTCATCTAAAATTTATTTGCTGGAAAAAAAACTCACACTGTGTACAAACAAGGAGAATATATCTATAATAAATAAAGACTATTTCTTCCATTAGTTTTGATTTATGCTTCTTTTATTTTGTTATTATAAATAGTAATATAGAGTACTTTCTCAGATTCGGTATAAGATCAGATTCGGCATAAAGACCAAACACTTTAGTAGTTCTGTATTCTTGTAGATCACATTCGGCATGTAGACAACACGACAAAGTGGTAACTATATTTCTTATTAAATCAAACGTTATTTTTAGTGGATACCCATATTTGAATAGACTCCCTGTTTTGTAAGTAGGCTAAATTGTGGATCATCTACTTAAATATATACAATAAGAAATTTTTAATAAAACAGGTCAAATTTCTTATACTGAGCAAAATAGTGATGCATTTGAACCATTTATGCGTTCCTACAGTAATCTGTAATAAACCAACTAATCATCCTTTCGAAGAGAATTTAAGTTCATTAAGTCTCCGCGAGTTTTTGTCGAAATATAAACGCGTCTGGTATAGACAAGAGTCCGACCCCACTTATGCCCGAGCCTACTCGCTCGGTATACCCCATAGTAAAAATCGGCCTTGTGCCACAACCTGCCCTTGTAGGAAGGTTCGGGTAAATACCGCATATTTGATCCTTCACACACACACACACACACACACACACACACACACACACACACACACAAATACATTTAAACGTTCTTTTAGTGGATGCTCGTGTATCTTTTAATCTATTGGCTTGAATATTCGAGAAATCATTTTAGAGAGAAATATTCTCCGGCAAAATCGAACCTTCGTTCCCCTAGGATCTGACGTGCTTTCGACTGCCTTTAACCAGAGTTTTTTCTCTGACATTCCAAATAGACATTTCTACTCAATTTCGTATCGTAACGTAAAGAAAGCAATTTGTAAAGTAAGACGATGGATTTTTTATTTATTTTTATAAATATTTATTTAAGATTTTTATTACTTAAACATGATTTCTTGAATATTCAGGCCGGTAGATAAAAATGAATAAATATGCTATTTAATAAATTATCGGATCATCTACTCAAATACGAGTATCCATTAAAATAATGTTTAAATAATAAAGATAACGTTTAAGCAATACAAATCTGTCAGATTAATAAATAAAAAAAATAATCTTCTTTTTATTTATATATACACCAGTAGGCTTGTGCCGTCAAATATTACAGCAAAATATTTATATGGATATGCCGTCTAAAAAGACAACATATACCTTGATGTATCTACTATTGAGTATCTTACAGTAAGACATGAAAAAAGCAATCCGATCCCCACTCGAGAGTGACAGGAGGGATATATATATATATATATATATATATATATATATATATATATATATATATATATATATATATATATATATATATATAGATACAGCGTGTTGATTAAGTATTTTATATAATTTTTCATCTGATATTATGATGTCTTTATTTTGAGGACATAAATTATATAAAAATTGTTCGAATGTTTTGTATATCCGAGTGCTTTCGTCTATACTTTTAGCCATTTTTGAGGATGAATGTCATTTTACGTGTAACAGAATGTAAGTTGCTATGTATAATGTGGAGTAGCGGTATGTGTTATGTAACGAGCACGGTAAGCACGTTGTTAGCGTGTTCGTAGTTGATTATTTTTAGCCTTTTTTGCATGTGGATGATGCTATGATATTTTTTATGTCAACTTGTATGTTCCGGATAGGTTTTGGTAGGTCTCCGTGTGTGCTTAAATGAAATCGAACTGAGTTCCGTTGAGAGAGATGTAGCATGAGTCTTTGAGTCAGTTTCATAGTAGTATGGCCGATATAATTATTTACGAAATTAGGATCAAGAACGCAGTTCTTCAAAGGACATGTGAATTCGTAAATAATGTGGGTTCGTTGTAGTACAGATCTCGCAGGTAAATTGTTGTTTTGGATGATCAGGTTAGCCGTTTTAAATTTAGTATGGTAGATGAATAATTTAAATTTTTTGGTTTAAGTCGACGGGAGTTGCTTATTTTCGAATGATGTTTCGCAGTAAAGATTCGTCCTGTTTATAACTGCCATGAATTTGTTTTTTGTAGAAGATATTAATGTTATTATTATTAACAGTGTGTTTACCGTTGTTATTAGTCAGGTTTGAAAAGTTATATAATTTATGTCCTCAAAAGAAAGAAACCATAAGATCACATGAAAACTTACATTAAAAATTTAACCAACACACATTGTCTATCACTTTTAATGAAAACTGCATACAAGTAAATATAAAGAGAGAGGATATATATATATATATATATATATATATATATATATATATATATACATACATATATATATATACATATATATATACACACACTTCACTACTCGATGACATAATTATTGCAAAAAATGAAATAATAAGGCACTGTTAAAAACAGAACTCACGACAGGAGGGAAATATATATATATATATATATATATATATATATATATATATATATATATATATATATATCCGCAGACAGCATATATATATACGTAGGTGGTTAGGTTTGCCAAGATCTCTATGCAGCGCAGCGTTATACGGGAAAACAAACTCACTGAAACTCCCATTTAAAAGCCTACACGAAGAATTTAAAGTAGCTAAAATGAGAGCTACAATCCAGTACGAGTGCTCGAAAGATCCCAAAGTAGCCGGTGCAGGAATATCAGTATATACAGGTAGAAAATGGAACGCCCCGAAAGAACTGAATACAGCAAAAGAAAGAATCCAAGAAAAGGTAATACTAGGGACCATAGCTACTGGACGCGCGGGTCTCGGATTTTTTCCCTCAGAAAAATATGACAAACTGCAAGGAAAAAAGAAAAGTCATCTTTTGCAGGAAGAAATCAGAAACGGCGAAGAAGAGAAACTAATAGCAATCCAAGTCGGGATGAGACAGCAAGGGGCATGGACCAAATGGAGCTCTATGTTGAAACACCAAATCAAATGGTCCGAAATATGGCACGGTGACATCAGATTAAAATTTCTGATTCGGGCAGTATACGACACCCTGCCAAGCCCCACAAACTTACAATTATGGTATAAAACCCAGTCGCTAAATTGTCACCTTTGTGGGCGCAGAGGTACCTTAAAACATATCCTGAGTAGCTGTAAATCTGCACTAGCTGATGGGCGTTACAGGTGGCGCCATGATGAAGAGATCGTGAAAATAGTTCAAAATGCTATCGAAGAGAATGTTTACAACCCAGACACAAGGCAGATAAAATTTATTAAAGCGGGCGCGAAAATCCCACGAAATAGAAAGGTAAATCCAAACCTGCTATCTCCTGCAACAGACTGGGAACTAAGGGCCAATATAGGCTCAAGATTGAAATTCCCAGAGCAAATTGCCATCACAAAACTTCGCCCAGATATAGTTTTCTTCTCACATAAATTGAAGAAGATAGTCTTGTGGGAACTGACGGTCCCCTGGGAAGAAAACGCAGAGGAAGCCCATGAAAGGAAGAAGTTAAAATATGACGAACTGCTGGAGAGTTGCAGGGTTAAAGGCTGGAGGGCTAGCTGCACTCCTATAAAAGTGGGGACTAGAGGATTTGCAGTAAGGTCCTTATGCAAAGCCTTAACAGATATTGGGATAGTGGGAGCAAAAAACAAGAAAAGCACTCAAGTCCATAACCGAAACAGCGGAAAGAACAGCTAATTGGTTATGGATCAAAAGAGAGAGTGCCTGGATTCCAAATTGTTAGCTAAAATTCCCCGAAATTCTGCGTCTAAATTAATGTTTCGGACGAGCTCATGTGCGGTTCGCCTCTAAATGGAAAGTGGCTCTGACTGTCGCCAATCGGAAGCATTTTCAGGGTTTTGTACCGGGCCTAAAAGTAATTTTCCAGTGTCTGAAAGCGCTTATCGAGGGTGGGCCAGAAACTGATCATCTCTGGTTGGGTCGGCGCGGTGAGGTGGGTATGATGTTGAAAGACCCGAAACCCCCCAGTGATCCTCGCGATGACATCACTGACGACACCCTCTAGCGCCCCCATTACGGTGCGTATGTTTGAAATGAAAGAAATTATATATATATATATATATATATATATAACAGACAATGAATGTGTATTATGTTTAATCATGAGCCATTCTAAACATCGTATTTTGGCTTTAATTTCAGTTGAAAATAAAGACAAAAATTCTCCAACATTTGGATATTTTTTATTAAGTTGGTTCTTTCAGCTTACATGAGCCATCTTCAAAGAGGTTACAGGGACGTTAACATAAAACCATCCACCATCAAAGATGAATTTATCTTGTGTTGACATAAAACTTTGCTAAGCAACCATAACAGTTACCAAATAGCAAACACAGTTCGTAAATTTGCAATGCGGTTCTATGACGTCATACCGCGTGAGAGCTCGAAATGTTAAGAGAACCATATATTTAAATGCAATATAATGTGTTATGACCAGTTTTAAACGTGATTTTACTAAGTGTGTGTTGTTTTGAGTTAATGTAGATGGCCTCCAATATCTGAAGGTTCTTTTTACTGTGTGTATGAGTGAGTGTTATTGTATTGTTGACTAAAATCTGTCTGATATTATCTACATGGCTATGTTTTTCTAAGAAATGTTATGGAATTGAACTCTGATTAGAAAGGTGACAGGTAAATCTACGGGAAAGCGTGGGTATATATATATATCGCACAGAAACCTAATTCAAAGCTTATACAAACCGAAAGCTTAGAACCAGCGTAATAAAAACACATTCAAATGTTGGACAATTTTTGTATTTATTTTCACCAAAAATTAAAGCGAATATACGATGTTTAGAACGGCTCATGATTAAGCATAATAGACATTCATTGTGTTATATTTAACATTATGTTTAGAATATATATATATATATATATATATATATATATATATTCTCAAATATATATATATATATATATTTAATCATTTCACCCCAAGCAAGGCATTCCATTGCCACTATTGCGCAGGAGGTTATATAGGGGAAAGTGATGAGAAAGATTGGTTAGATATAGGAAATGTCAGAAGGAGGGTGATAGATGGGTAAGGATGCCGAGGATGAGGGTTGGGTAGATGGGAAGAGTGTTTGAGAGAATGAATGCGAGTTAGTGTGTTAGGAGGTGTCTACTGACCTTAACATTTAAACTCCTGGAGATTGTAGCTGTCGGGGAAACAAATATATGGAAGGGAATTCCACGGCCGGGAAGTGCGAGAAAAGAAGCCATTGGAGTAGAAATTGCGGTTATATCTGATCTGTTTCACTGTAAAATGGTGGGTCCTAGTTGCTAATCTAGTATCTCGTGTAAATTCATACCTAGGGTGCACCAGTGATGGAAGTTCATCGGAGCAGAAGCCGTGAAATTATTTATAAAAGAAACACAGGGAAGCCACGTCACGCCGGTGAGAGAGTGACTGCAGCCGGTCTACCAAGTCGGTATCGATCACATTACAAATTCTCTGTTGTATTTTGTCAAGAACGCCAAGGAGAATAGCAGGGGCACCCAACCAGATGTGGCAGCAGTATTCAACACAAGGGCGGATGGTAGATTTATATACGCGCAGGATAGATTAAAACGGGAAAAACTTCCGGGCCCTGCACAGAGAACCGACTTTCATAGCAGCGGATTTAGCAATGGATTCGATATAGTCATTCCACTTGAGGTCCGCTGAGAGTGTGAGGCCAAGGAGGCGTAGTGTTTTACTCTCAGGGAGGCAAGTCTGTTTCCATGCTAATGGGAGGTAGCAGCGATTGTCTATGATGGTTAATTGAGAGCAGCTTCGTTTTGGAAGCATTAAAATTTACAAACCATTTCTTACTCCAGTCCACCACGGATTGGAGGTCCTTCTCAAGCTCGGCAGCGAGGTTCGCTTTGTCGCCCACACCAGATTTTTGATCGAGGTTTGTGTGATTTGTTCGTGATTTTTCCGTTTTAACCTAAAAATGCTAGTAAATTTGTAGAAATGGCTGCTTTGTTAGAACGTTACCATTTTTGAATATGCTCTCTTTCTCTCTCACTTTTTTTTTTTAATCATATTACCCCGATCAAGACGGTAATGCCACTGATGTGCAGGGGGCTACGTAAGAGTGAAAAGACTGGAAAAGAGAAAGCCGGAAACCACATGCTAAACAGGGAACAAGGGATGAGCGTCTACACCTCTTTAATAGATGTGGGTGGAGTGTGAACCGGACGATAGTTTAGTCTATCTACTCCAATTGAAAAAGAAATAAGAAAAAAGAGAAAAGTGAAAATATTGGAAAAGAGAAAGCCAGAAACCACATCCTAAACAGGGAACAAGAGATGACTCTCTACACCTATTCAATTGACGTGGGTGGAGTTTGAACCGAGCGATAGTTTAGTCTATCTACTCCAACTCTCTCTTTCTCACACACACACAAACACACTCGCTGTCTATCTCTCTTACTTTGTTTTTATTTATATGTCTATCTTGGTCTGCTTTATCCATATGTGAATGATGTACTCTCTCTCCTCACTAACCCATTTCTCTCTCTGTCTCTCTTTCTTTCTCTCTCTCTATTTCTGTCTATATGCCTATCTTTGAGGTAGTAATCTATCTATCTATCTATCTATCTATCTATCTATCTATCTATCTATCTATCTATCTATCTTACTGTTCATATCTATCTATCTATCTATCTATCTATCTATCTATCTATTATTAACTTCTTTATTGACCCTTATTTACGTTTTAGGTTCTAAAAATTTATTTTGCATTGATTGGTACATTGTCAGTTCATTTAAGAGAAAGATGTAGTGAACATTATATTTGACCTGCCCCCTTGAAAAAAATGTCGAATTCTTCAGCCAATTTGAATTTTAAATCAACTTTGCTTCTTTGTATTTTGCTTTGTATACAAATAAAGAAAAAAGAAGAAAATAAATTGCTACTTCGCTTGTCAGATTTTTTCAAAATTTCATGGATACTGAAGCGCCTACACTACTTGCAGAATGTAGAATTATTCAAGGGGAAACGAAGCAATTAAAAGTCGCATTAGATTTTCTCCTCTTTATGATATACAAGCAATATCATCATCCGACTCGCTGACAGAAAGCGAAAAGCAAAGTCCGGGTACATTTTTTTCTAAATGCTCATTAATATCCATACAGCTGTCATCATTCTGAAGACACACAGACATAATGACGCGCACGTACGCACGCTCATTTACAGCGCCAAACGGAGATTGAGCCCATATTGAATTCACTCCGCCAATAAAAATGGTGGTATGTTAAGATTATTGGAAATAGAGCAAGGCGAAGAAACATTCAGGGTTTACGTGTTTCCCCAGAGCCAAGCACAAAGCAGTCAAAATTATTAAGTGCTGACCTTTACCAATTAAGTCATTAAGAATACCTAGAGAAAATTCTCAGTTCTTTGTTTTCAGCTAAATGATGCGACGCCCCTCCCAAATAATACGAGTAACTGGGAACGACAGCTTAGTTAAAACGATAACCTTTACACATTTTTTGTTTCACGTTGAGGAAGACGGAAAGTAAGAGAAAGAAAGAGAGAGGGTTATCGAATATATAGATGCGCGTATTTGTGTGTGTAGGTATGCTTAATGTGATATGATCCCTTTTCTTTTAAACTTTTTCTGTGACTCAAAACGACTGAAGTGCAAATATCCATACATTTAGACCTGTTAAAAATTCAACTTTTCAATGGTGAAAATATTCTGATTGAAAGAGCACAGATAATGATACTACTCTGAATATTACTACTACTACTACAACTACTACTACTACTAATAATAATAATAATAATGATAATGGTTGCTGGAGATTTGAAGAATCGTCAGTGATAATGACTAGACGAAGCTGCTATTCTTTAACCACCATAGACAATCTTTCCTACTTGCCATCAGAATCCACTGCACCTCCTCGACCGCACTCTCTCAGCTGACCTTAAGTGGAACGATTACATTGAATTAATAACTAAATCTACTGCTAAGAAAGTCGGGTCCCTGTGTTGGACCAGGAAGTTCTTCTCTTCTTAATCCATCATGCATATTTACAAATCTACCATCCGCCCGTGCATTGAATACTGTTGTCATATCTGGTCGGTGCGCCCTTGCTGTTAACCTTAGGGTTCTCGACAATATCCAAAGAAGAATCTGCAATGTAGTCGATCCTGACCTGGCGGCCCGACTCCAGTCTCTCTCTCACCGACGAGATGTGGCTACCCTCTGTCTCTTCTACAAATACTTTCACGGATTCTGCTTCAACGAGCTTAGCTTTTTAGTGCCTCTTACCCCTACGCGAATTTACTCGAGCTACTAGACTAGCAACAAAGTCCCACTCTTTTACTGTGAAACCAATCAAGTGTTACCACAATTTCTACTCTATCAGCTTCTCTTCTCGCACTTCCCGCCTGTGGAACTCCCTTCCATATTCTTGTTTCCCTGATAGGTACAATCATCAAGAGTTTAAATCCAACGTCAACTGTTATCTCTTCGATTCCTATCTTTCTTCTCAATTTACGCTTTGCTCTCACGCAGCTCTCTTTGCACCAATGTACCCGTCCTTCTTTTACCCCTTCTCCGAACCTAATGTGACCTGTTCTCCTCTCTCTTCACCCTCCTATTGTGTAACCACCTGCACACCAGTAGCAGTTATGGGGTGAGATGATTATAAAAAAATAAAATAAAAAATAAGTAAAAATTAATGATGACGACGATGATAATGATATGAAAAGCATTATAGGTTCTATCGACAAAATAAAATATTCCGAACTGACTGTAAGAAATTTTACAGAGAAATTGAAAGAGCAGTTACAGATGTCAAAAAACCACCATCTATTGAAAAAGTGCAAAAACTTTGGAGGAATATTTGGAGTAGCTCAAAGGAGTATAATCCCTATGCAGAATGGATCAGAGGAGAATAAGAAACAAATGATGGCTAAACCTGGGGAAATGGTATAACAATGGGGGAAATATAACCAAGAACAATGTTAGGCAAACTCGAACAAAACCCCAAAATGGAAATCCCAAGTAAATGATAAGGTACACAACTTTTGGCTCTATCATCTGTCATCAACTCATAAAACTTTTGCACAAACTTTATCAATGCTTATTAATAATCCCAATGGAGTTCCAGAATGGATCACTGAAGGTATTACATATCTCCTACTAAGAACGGATAAAACTGATGATCGCCAAAAATATAGACCAATAAAATTTCTATCCACATATAAATTGATCACGTCTGTATGGCGAACCGTACGTACACTTTTCTCGATGAAAACAACATTCTTTCTCTGGAACAGAAGGGATGTCGAAGTGATTTATATGATTGCAAGATAAACTACTAATAACTAAAATAATCCGACAAAAAAAACATGTAAAAAAGGTAGATATTTCAGTACAGCTTAGATAAATTACAGTAAAGCCTTAGATAGTATGTCATTCTCTTGGATACTTAAGGATTTGGAAATGTACAAAGCCTCCTCGGAGATAATAAATTTCTTTAAATATAGCATGGGACCGTGGAAAACTATATTATACTTAAATCACACCAAAAGCATTGACATTTCTAATTGTTTGAAAATATCCGACAATGAATCTTTCAAGGAGACTCCCAGTCGTCTCTTTTGTTCCGTTTGTCCTTAATCCCCTTTTGCAGGAACTAAACAGTAATAACTATGGATACACAGTAAAAAAAAAAAAAAGAAATATTTAATCACCTACTCTACATGCATGATATTAAACTCTTTGCCAAAGAAGACAATGAACTGAAGGGTATCTTCAATACTGTAAAATGTTTCAGTGATGACATCGGTATTGATTTCGGATTAGATAAATGAACAAAAGTAATATTCAAGAAAAGGGGAATTACAGAAACACACTCAATATATCTAGATTTTATCACAAAGATTATGAAACTGGAAGAAGCCTATAAATACCTAGGAGTCAGCAAAGAAGATGGAATACAGCATATCCAAATGAAGAAAAAAATTAAGAAAAGAATACTACAGGTGTGGGCATCTGGTATTAAATACCGACTTGAATTCACAAAACAGAACATCAGCCATAAACACTTTTCTTTTGCGACTGCATGCATCATTCTAAAGTTGAGGTTGATCGTCTTTATGGGCCCAGATCTAAAGGTAGCAGAGGATTACTTCAACTAGAATTGTCTTACAAAACCACAGCAATCGGTCTTCAAAGATATCTGAAAATTACAGAAGACTGGACTATGATCTGTGTCAAAGAACACGAAAGAAATAAGAACTTTTATTTGATAATAAAAGAAGCCAACAAATTCAAAAAAGAACTTCAGATCGTTGAAGAAGTACAAGTAAACCATAATGCAAAAACTCCAGCGACCAAGAACCTAAAAAGAAAACAAAATGTACCAAATGCAGAAACAATACCAAGATAAGCCTATTCATGGTCAATATTCTGCCTGTACCAAACAAGTTGATGTAGAAAAACTCCGTACCCATCCATGGTTACAAACAAGATTATATTGATTTTATGGTGGAATATTAAAGGAATCATCCATTACAGACAGTTAGACAGTAATCTGGCAGTCAGTGTTGATCTCTATTGCCAACAGCTTCATCGTTTAAAAGCACTTTTCGACAGAAAAGTCCATCTTTACACAACAGAAAGGGAGTAGTCCGCCATTATAATAAGATACGTCCACAAGATTTATTAGATGAGCTCGGTTGGAAAAAATGGCTTCATTTTTCTGACCTTGCTCCTTCTGATTATCATTTGTTTAGGGACTTGAATAACCATTTGGATGGTCCAGTTAACACCAAGAGAAGAGGATGAATATGAATTGGTCTCGTATTTTGTATCAACCTAAAGAATTTTACAAATCTATATGGTTGATTTTAGATAGAAGGAGGTTATAAAAACTATGAAACATTACTGATTATATATTTTTATAAACACTAACATCTTCACTTGTAATATACACAACAAAACTTTTGTCCCTACTTGATATATATATATAAATATGTAAGTGTGAGTGTATGCGTTTGTGTGTTAGATATGGTGAAACAAAAAAAAAAAAAAAAAAAAAAAAATATATATATATATATATATATATATATATTAGACTAATAATATATATATATTAGACTAATAACTGGTAATCAATTGACAAAATGAAAAGATCTAAGTAAAGCGCTTCATTCTCAGAAGATGCACACGTGTGTATAAATCAGATCATTGCAAAAATTCGTGCCCGACTTTCATTCTTAATATAAAATGATTGCCAACTTAACACTGGTATTTGCTTTGGCGCTGATTTCTTGTGTGTTTCATATTGAAACCTTACATAATTCTATTACAGATCAGACTTTGGTGAATGATGACGTTTTTTCTACAGATGAATGCCTTAAAGATGAAGGATGAAAAGTCGCACTTTCCCTTTTTATTATTGCTTCATGAATTTCAGAAAAGAGTAAGCGTCGAACCTTCGAAAAAAATACATTCAGAAGGTTTATTTGAATGATGCTCCAACTCTTGGGACTGCCAAAATGTCATTTGGCAGGTTTCGTCAGGGTGATTTTAACCAAAACGATCAATGACAACCCGGGTGAGCTTCCAAAGACGATGAAGACGCTCTGCTTGCCATCGATGGGAATAAACTGAATATTTCGACGGAAGAGATTGCTAAGGGTTTAAAAATCGATATCAGCTGCCTTTCACTATTTGAAGAGAGTTTGATTCAAGAAAAACGGTTTTGGCAAATCGGAAATGTATTACGTAAAATGCAAGACTACATATTGCAAAACAGACCTTGCAGAGTTAAAATGGGAAACCCTCCAGCACCCACCGTATTCAACTCACATGTCTCCTTCGGATTTTCATTTTTTCCGATTTCTATAAAACAATTTAAATTACAAAAAACCTTGACTCTGTATAGTCAACTGTTTGGCCATCCGAGGCCGAGAAGTTCAAAACATGTCGGCTTCTCCTTAGATTAGATACCTCCTCTAAATCGCTGAAAAAACAGCATAGTATGAAGGAAAAACTTAATAAAAACAAAGTTTTATCGACAAAATGTTGATGTTATTAGTAAGAGGATAAATCAATGTATTTTTTTAATTATTTTTTAAAGATTTTTAATTCTTTCTAACACGTTCGAAATTTTGGTAGAAAACCTTGTTTTTCTTTTGTCAGTGAGTGACACAACATTTACAAGGGTTTATTAAGGCAAAGGTAATATTAAGCAAGTCACTTTTTGCCGGTGAAAAACATTAATTTGGAAATTCTTGCAAAAATCAGATAATGATCGGATTTTGATGAAAATTTCATGACTTATTCCTAAATGAATAAAATTAGTTATGAAAGAATTATTTTAAAAAAATCTTTGTAAAAATATATCTTTTTTTTTTGCATGTGTTACCCCAACCAACACTAATTAATTTTCTGAAATGTCTAGAAATTCGCAAGAGCTTCCCCTTAAACCTATTATTTATTAAATTCAGTAGTCATTGGGGAATGCTAATCAACTGTCTTTTTTTTTCGTTTAATTAACCCATTTTTAGAAAATCTGCTCCGAAATGTGAAAACTCAAACTTAATAAAACTATACAATTTTTTATTTTGATAAACTTTTAATTGATTTTCTAAACAATTTATATTAAGGATATCATAGTCTGAAAAGAAAAATATTTTCAGTGAATAATGACTTTTTACAAGAATTGTTTTCATTTTTAGTTTTATTATAATAATTTATAAAGCTTCAAAAATATTTTAACATTTCCTCTTTCATCGTTAAAGCTAGGTTGTTAAATTAATGCATGAAGACAATATTTACGAATCGAAAATTGAAAAATGGCCGAAAAATTGAAATTTTTTTAAAATAAAAAAAAATTACATTCCAATCAAATTTCGGTTTCAAATGTACTAGAATATTTTTAAAGATTAAAGCTTAAAAAACCTTTTTATTTTTACAAAATTCAAATTAAATTTAGGTATCGAAAATGAGAGGAGGTATCTACCCTAGAGAAATGGATCCCTCCGTATAGCATATATTTTTATCTAATAAGAATTTCTCGAATACTGTAGCCGGTAGACAAAAATAAATATACGGTTTAATAAATAAACAGAGCGTCTACGCTAATAATCGTATCTACTAAAAATAACGTTTAAATAATGTATATATATATATATAGTGGTGGAATCCGAAATTTCCTGGAACCGGTTCTGTATAGGCAGGTAATGTTTAGGAACCTATTCTTATTTTCTTTTCAATCTAAGAATAGTAGAAACAAATCACTTTACAGTATCAAAAAGAATTTAACCCTTTTTGATAATTTAATAGAAATCATTTATTTAAGATATTTCCAGATTAAAATTCTGTTGTCATCATATTTCTGTTCAGAAGTATGATGCTTCTCTAGGGCCATCAGCTGTGTTATGGTTCCTTAGCCACATTCAAACTGAATCGTTGCAGTCCAAAGAACCAATGGAAGACCTATCAAATTTATAACTAAAAATTTGCATTTATTTTTCACTAAACACACGCACGAGCATTTTACCTAGACCATCGGCTATTAATATATAATATTATTTTTGGATAATACACTAACCAGTTTGCTAAGGTTTTATAATTTTAACAGTCGGTTCGCGCAAATCGGGGCAAACCTGGCCACCACCGCATATATATAAAGCTATTAATGCATTTTTATAACCCAGCATTATTTTTTACTATAAATGTTATGTTTTTTGTGCAAATGTAGAAAAATTTAACAATTTTAAGGAGAATTTGCCTTTAGACGATCGGGACTTTAGCTGATTAAAGTATAACTCACTTTTAAGTTTTAAGAATAATCAAACTTCTATATTAAACACTCTTTCATTTTTCTTTTCTTTTTTCTTAAAAGACTGTCTTATCGTCAGCTTGGAATTTTGATGTGTCGTGGTGCAGTGGATATCGGCTCGGAACGAGAAATCGGGAAACCGAGTTCGAATTCCAGTCGAATTCCTTGCATTCACTTACGCGCAAATACCCTTGGGAAAGGTATTGATCCGTTTCTTCCCTCCAGTTATGGGTTAAATAACAGGACAGATTGGGTTCTATAGCCTTGGTCGGCAACCAGTCTACCGCAGAAAGCAATGGCAACCTACCGCGGGATAATCTTCTGCCCAGTCAGTCATGTCTCTTTCGAGACATGATCGCCCAAGCGTGTGGCACTTAACTGACTTTAATCTTAATGACTTTTTCCCTTATCTGGCACACGAGCTCAATCACGGTTTTGGTTAATAGTTTCTGCTTTGAGAAATTTAAGTTTTCCTATGTTAAAGATAACGAGCTTGTCTCTGAAAAGATTAAGATACTTTTGTTTGGCTTTCATTTTCTGTAGAAAATACATAAAAAAATATTCCGTTCTGATTTCTTAAATTTCGTTTGCCTGTCGTAGAGAGAATAGGTTATTGCTCAACAAACCGAATAAACTTGTTTTCTTTCTTTCATCTACATCACTGAGCAGCCTTATTCCACCTGCCTTTCTTACTCACATGGACGTCTTTTATGGATTCCGGGTAAAATTAACCGCATTTGTATCTTGGAAGAACCTCATCAAAAGGTACGACCGATCTTTATCTTAACCATGTCACTGATTTTCTTTTCTTTGCCTTTACTAGCTGCAAATGAAATCTTACTACAGCTGAAGTTCGGATGTAATTATATTCAACAAACATTACTCCAACTTTTGAAATTGATATTGGGAAAAATATATAACAAAGCGGAAAAAGATTTTCTTGTAACGCGTTTCGTCCTTTAAAAATTTATCGTAGTAAATTTGTTATTATGGTGCGACTATACATGCGTGGATGTGCGTTGTGGTGCAGTGGATATCGGCTCGGAACGAGAAATCGGGGAGCCGAATTCGAATTCCAGCTGAATTCATTGCATTCACTTACGCGCAAATACCCTTGGGAAAAGTATTAATCCGTCTGTTCCTTCCAGTCATGGGCTAAATAACAGGACAGATTGGGTTCTATAGCCTTGGTCGGCAACCAGTCTACGCAGAAAGCAATAGTAACCTACTGCAGGATAATCTTCTGTCCAGTCGGTCATGTCTCTTTCGAGACATGATCGCCTAAGCGTGTATCACGTATGGCACTTAACTGACTGATACATACGTACAAATGAGGAACACTGTGAATTTTTATTTATTTATTAATCTAACCGATTTCATTTAGATTATTTTTTTTCTTTTCATCACTAAATTGATACATAAACTATTCAATTTTGCATTGTATTTTTTTTTTTAATTATATCACTCCTAGCAAGGCGGTAACGCCACTGATGTGCAGGGGGCTACGTAAGAGTGAAAAGATTGGAAAAGAGAAAACCGGAAACCACATCCTAGACAGGGAAGAAGGGATGAGTCTCTTCACCTGTTCAATAGACGTGGGTGGAGTATGAACCGGGCGATAGTTTAGTCTATCTACTCCAATTGAAAAAAAAATAAAAAAGAGAAGAATGAAAAGATTGGAAGAGATTAGCCGGAAACCACATCCTAAACAGGGAAGAAGGGATGAGCCACTTCACCTGTTCAATAGACGTGGGTGGAGTATGAACCGGGCGATAGTTTAGTCTATCTACTCCAATTGAAAAAAATAAAAAAAGAGAAGAGTGAGGAGATTAGAAGAGAGAAAGCTGGAAACCATATCCTAAACAGGGAAGAAGGGATGAGCCTCTTCACCTGTTCAATAGACGTGGGTGGCGTATGCTGCTGGGCGATAGCTTAGTCTATCTAGTCCCATGACTGGGTGTGGTCGTAGGGTAGCAGAGTAGTTGGACACTCTGTAGCCAAGAGGTCAAAGTACATTAGATGTAATGACGGTTTCCCATAGGGGAACGCATGTTCGAATCTTGCAAGAGAGCAAATATTTTTCTCTCAAGATTTTTTAATATTCAGGCCGATAGACGAAAATAAATAAATTTACGCTTTAATAAATAAACCGAGCCTCTACTCAAACTCGTGAATCCACAAAATGTAAAGTTTAAGTAATAACAGTATATATATATATATATATATATATATATATATATATATATATATATATATAAGTAAGTTTTTAACGGCTGATTGATATTGCCTTTAGCTTTCCGAGTTTCGTAGACGGATCTATCTGTCTACTCGTCAAGGTTTTTTCGTAATTTACTGTTAACATTTTCTGTTATTTATATTGTTAGTGTAAGTTGTTCGTGTGTGTGTGTGTGTGTGTGTGTGTGTGTGTGTGTGTGTGTGTGCGCGCGCGCGCACTTCCAGTTTTTGCTGGTGTTCGTACGTGTAGGATGTCATGCTTATTTGTTCTTTAGTTTTGCTCTCGCTTTTGAGCTGTTTTCTGTTTTTCCTTTTTCCTGCTTTTTCTTTTTTTTCTGTATTTTCTGTATTTTCTTTTCTGTCGGTATTCGTCATGTACGAACGGACGAACGCACGCATACCTACATTTATCCGTATTATTGTGATTGTTATTTGTTTTGCTGAGTAATTTTTTACTGTGCTTGGTTATTAATTTCTCAATCTTATCCATGCAGTTTTAACTAATTTTGATTGTATTTTTGTTGATAATTTTTGATAATTTACTATTTTTAGGGAAGTGTTTTTCAATTATTTATAAAAAAAATGTTCTCTATTTATGTTTTTATTGTGTTGTTGTCGGGAGTGGTTTGAACCAAATTATATTTCTTTTTCTGCTGTTTTTTTTTTCTTTTAATGTTTTCATTTTTGTATTCTAGTTTGTTTGAACATCCCCTGTTTCTTAATGCTGATTCATATGTTTTCATTTTTGCTTACATTAGAAATGAGATAATGATATTTATTTTTATATATCAAGAACAATATTGAGAAAGTTGTATGACAAAGTAGAAAAAGTTTACTTGTGACCTGTTTTGTCCTTCAAAACTTCATCAGACTTGTTTATGTTGGTACGCCTACACATGCGCACTAACGATGGATGATAGGAATATTAGATTTGTTTTTTAATTTTTATTTTTTTTATCTAGTCCGAATTCATTTAGAGTATCTTTTTTTCTTTTCGTCACTTTTGTTAGTAGGTATGCTACACTGTGATAATAGAAGATCTGCCAAGGAATTGTGAAATATTGTACAAGTCAGGGTACTGTAGGTGTAGAGTACTGTAGATGACCTTGCGATCAAGGTACTCTGTATACATTTACGTTGTAATGAATTGTTTTCTCCTAAGATTAGAGTAGCATTGTTTATACCAAAATCATAGTCAGTCTCGTTGCAGTAGGCAACTAACGCATTTGACGCAATTGCTTTGTAAAATGGTTCTTTTTCGTTCACATAATCTTTTATTTAGATCCCTTAAAGTGTCTCCTATATATTTTTGAGACAATTATTACAGGTGATGGAGTAAATTCCTCCTTCAGGTTTTAGCTTATTTGTTTTGTTTAGTATCGACTAAGTTTGTTTTTATTACATTTCATATATATATTATATATATATAATTTGTGTATTTAGGCAGTAAATTTTCTTTAAAATATGTCAGATTAAATAAATCGCAAAAAGAATATTTGTCTTTTTTTTCTTTTTTTTTTTGGGGGGGGGGATAAAATCCGTTCATACTTACGGATAATCTTTCGTGTATTACAATCAAAAGGTGCCAGAAATGAGCTGTAACGTTGACACATTACTGATTCTCCTTTGGAACCTTCGAGAACACTGAGATGAACGGCAGAGGCGCCGGACCATATATGGCAGAAATATTCCTTGCACGGACGAATGGTTGATTTGTATATATGCAGGATGGATTCAGGCGGAAAAAAACATCCTAGCCCGACACAGTGACCCAACCTACTTAGCAGTGGATTTAGCTATGGATTCGATGTAGGGATTCCATTTGAGATCAGAAGAGAGGGTTAGGCCGAGGAGGCGCATTGTATTGCTCTCAGGGAGAATCGCTTGGTCCATGCTTATGGGAGGCAGGAGAGGTTGCCTGTGATGATTGACAGACAACAGCTTAGTCTTAGACGCATTGAAATTGACAAGCCACTTCTTGCCCCAATTTACCACAGAGTGTAGATCCCGTTCAAAGTCAGCAGCGAGATTATGTTTGTCCACCACGACGGGTTTCTTACTGATGCGAGAGTAAATAGTGGTGTCATCTGCGTAGATGCCTACTTGGCACTTGATCTCATCTGGGAGGTCATTGATGAAAATAAGGAAGAGCATCGGGCCCAGGACAGAGCCCTGTGGGACACCAGCATTTGTGCTGTAGGTTAAAGAGTCATGACCATTCAAAACGACCTTTATTTTGCGGTTATTTAAAAAAAATTGGATTAGATCAAGCAAGCGTCCGATAATACCATAACCCCGTAGCTTGCATAGAAGGCCAGAGTGTCCAGAGCAACAGCACGAGCCTCGCCTGACTCATCAGGGCATGGAGCATGTACTCCGTAACGGTTGTTAGCATGTCGGCCGTGGACCTGGCAAAGCGGAAGCCATACTGCCTGTCAGAGTAGCGTTTGTGGGTAGTAAGATGTTGAACTATTTCAGCATTAATTATGGCCTCGAACACTTTCCCGAAAATTGGTAGAAGACTGATAGGGCGATAGTTGGATGGGTCCGGGGGTTCACCACAGTTCTTAAATACAGGAACGTCTGAAGATAACAATTTCTGTGATCATAGAATGGGACTTTGGTGTTACATGATAAAAGTAGTTTACAAGAACCACTCAGCTAAAAGCAAAGATTAATAAATTAATCACAGCTAACAATGCGGAGCAAGACAATCTAAAAAATTACCAAAATAATTGTGGACCAGGATACATTTATGGTTCTATCAAAACCCACAAGCCTAACTTTCCACTTCGCCCTACTCCTATATACCAACTAATTAAAACGCTATATATATATATATATATATATATATATATATTTAAAAAACGCAAAAATAATAGATACGTGCAACAGGCGGGTGTTTCAATCGGCTCAGTTCTGGGTCCAACCTTCAGCAACTTCTACATTGGCAACCTAGAAAATAATATATTTAGTACCACTACAAAACCTTCCATCTATGTACAATATGTACGTAGATGGAAAGCTTCACTTTTCGTGTTACAAGAGTCATTGGAATTTGTTTTTAAGGGTAGGGTCTCTACGTCCTACCCTGTTATTTAACCCATAACTGGAGGGAAGGGACGGATTAATACCTTTCCCATGGGTACCAGTGCTTAAGTGAATGCAGGGTATTCTATTGGAATTCGAACTCGGCTCACCGATTTCTCTTCCCGAGCCGATATCCACTGCACCACAACGCACATCCGTCACTAAACGCTGACAGCACCTAGTATTCCCAAGCGGTCACTCATCAAACGACTGAGTTGCTTAACTTCGGTGATCGAGAGAGAACCGGTGTATTCAACGTGATATGGCCGTAAGCTGAATAAGACGGGCACCCTCTGGAGCACATTTTAAAAACGAATACCAGAATGTTCCAGATTTAACTCTGTGTGAGCATACATATTTTGCAAAGAAAAAAAATAACTGATTTATAATTAAAAATAAAATCCTCTACCAAAATTGACAATTTTAATGGTGCCAACCGGGTTAGAATCGTTTCCGTCACAACCAAACAAACACACAAAACTAGTTTTTTTGTCTTTTTATTTATTTTATTTGTATTTATTTATTTATTTATTTTTTTTATAAAATACGTTTATACTCACGGATAATCTTTCGTGTATTACAATCAAAAGATGCCAGAAACGAGCTGTAATGTTGACAGATATTATTTTCATTCATTTCTTCAGGTACTCATGTAATTTCCACCTCTTTCCGAGGTCAACTTCAGGGGTGTCAGTTATGGTAACAAATGTATCCGAAAAACTGTGTTGCTAAAAATTACTGTACATTTTCTTCAAATATAACGGTTGACAAATTGCTAGCTGAACGTGAAAATTATCCAAAATGGAATTTTTTTTATATGTTGTAATGTCATGGTCATGCATGTGTTAAAACATGAAAGAACTGTTCGTTTTACAAACAAACATTACTACAGTATTCATAGCTGATTCTATTAATTGACGGCTTAAGCGTTTTAATGAATATTGCCTCGAGAATTTGTAGTTTGCTTTTGTTGTTTTCTTGGTGTAGAATAGTTGTAAGTAATGTAAGAATATCATCTACACATATCAATTTCTGTGATCATAGAATGGGACTTTGATGGTACATGATAAAAATAGTTTACAAGAATCCACATTTATTAATATTTGCTAAAAGCAAATATTGATAAATTAATCCCAGCTAACAATGCGGAGCCAGACAAAACTTAGCAAAATAATCGGGGACCAGGATACATTTATGGTTCTATCAAAATCCACAAGCCTAACTTTCCACTTCGCCCTATTATATTATAAATACCCACTCCTATATACCAACTAATTAAATCGCTTAAATATATATATATATATATATATATATATTTAAAAAAATGCAGAAATAATATATACGTGCAACAGGAGGTTGTTTCAATCGGCTAAGTTCTGGGTCCAACCTTCAGCAACTTCTACATTGGCAACCTAGAAAATAATATATTTAGTACCACCACAAAACCTTCCATCTTCGTACGTAGATGGAAAGCTTCTCTTTTTGATATTGGGATCTGTCTTTAAGGGCAGTGTCCCCAAGTCTCACCCTGTTATTTAACCCATAACTGGAGGGAAGGGACGGATTAATACCTTTCCCAAGGGTACCAGTGCTTAAGTGAATGTAGGGTATTCAACTGGAATTCGTACTCGGCTCGCCGATTTCTCTTTCCGAGCCGATACCCACTGCACCACAACGCGCATCCGTCACTAAACGCTTACAGCACCTGGTATTCCCAAGCAGTCACCCATCTAAGTACTGACCAGGCTCAACGTTGCTTAACTTCGGTGATCGAGCGAGAACCGGTGTATTCAACGTGATATGGCCGTAAGCCGAATAAGACTGGCACCCTCTGGAGTACATTTTAAAAACGAATACCAGAATGTTTCAGATTTAACTCACATATGAGCATACATATTTTGAGCATATTTGGCAAAGAAAAAAATATAAAAATAACTGATTTATAATGAAAACGAAAATTTTCTACCAAAATTGACAATTTTAATGGTGCCAGCCGGGTTAGAATCATTTCCGTCACCACCAAACAAACACACAAATCTAGTTTCACTATACTGATTGCTTTTTATTATTTTGTAGCCTAAAACAAACTGGCATCGGAATATTTTTTCTAGAAATGACGATGTCCGTACAGTTTACTTTTAGTACTCTACATTATTAATATTACTTCTTTTACCACTGCATTCTTTTCACGATCTCTCAATTGCAGTAAATTTATTAATTTAATTCAAAGGTATTTTTATTGTCATAGCAGGATATGACAACACAACTATGAAATTCAAATGAAGTGATAAAGATTAATAATGTTAATAGAATGCAATATTTTTACCATTCTTGAAAAGAAACAAAAAGATACGGATTAAATCAGTTTCTTTTTGTCATTTTGATATTTCAGTCTTGTTACTTTTATAGCAAAATAACAAAAAAGTAACAATAAAAAATCTGAAAATGAAAACTAATGGAAATTAATAATAAATATGCTTAATCTCAAAAACTATTCGTTACATTTGTTGATCATTTACATCACAAGATTTTGGCTGATGTTAACGACAAATACAAACATAAAATGAAAGAAAAACAAGACAACACGTTTTTTTTTTCACAATGAATTTTATATGATCAGGTTATGTCGAATTGGACCCTGTAAGTTCATAAATTGTGATAAAATGCGAGAACTAATTACATTCTGAACAAGATGAACATGGAAGAAATCTCTAGATTGGACGAAGACGTATAAGATGACAAATCCTTCAAAAGTTAGCAATGCAATACTGATTATTTAAACTGATAAAATGTCACCAGATTTTGCATAAGAAAAAGCAAATATCGATCCACTACAGACGAGAACAAAACTGTATTTTTCCTTCTTTGTATTGAATTCTAATGTGGCTAAGAACAAACACAAATTGGCATATATTTACACCCCCCCCCCACACACACACATATATATATATATATATATATATATAGGCAGATGGGAAATATATAAGACAATTTGGAAAAGGTACCGCATTCTGCTACTTATAAGATGATCCGTTGTATTAAACGCCTTCCATCTAAACTTTTTAGGAATAAATCAGAAAAACATTTTTCTTGTAATCATAACCCTCCCCACCATCCCAAATTTTGCCCAACTAAATAGCATATTTTAGCATGAAAGTCTGACTAATCAGGACAAACTCAAACCTGTCTAATCATGACAATTTCATTACAGACCGAAAAATACCAAATTCATATTCACTATTTAGAATGTAATAGAAGATAAGTTAGAGTGCATTATACCACTGACACCTAACATTATTGAGGCTTGAAATCCAAATAATCGTACTGGATTCATCACAAACCATGATGGAGTCCTTATTTTAAACTAGATACATGTAAATTTAAATTCAGAAATAAAGTTAAGTTTGATTTCTTCTTTGATTTTCTCTGTCTCTCCTTCCCTCTATCCGTCCCGTAAATATCAGGTTCTAAAAGCCCCCTTTCCTCACTACATGTCCCAGAAACTTCAGCTGTCTTTTCCTGATGTTAAGTATCAGTTTCCTTTTCGTCTCCAAAAACTCATCTTTGCTCGCATGTTCTCTCCATGTTATCCTCAACATCCTTCTATGTGTAGATTAAAACATACGATAGTATTTACCGTATTGTTGAATCATTATACCGCTATTATCGCTTGAAATCCCCATTACTAGGAATCTTGACATGTCTGTTACATGCACTAAGTTTATGGTATAAAATGTTTCCGAAAGTAGTATTCGAACGAAATTAGCTAACTTATGATTACCGTCATTGATTTTTGATTTATAGGATACAGGGTGGCTTTTGGAAATATTTTATAGGAAAAAAAATATGCGTCTTATAAACAGTAAAATACGGTATTATGTAATATTTTTTTAAATTGTCATGGTTCACAAATGGTCCGGTGTCGTCAGAAAATTAAATTTTATTTCACAAAAAAAAAATCTAGATTGGTGTACCAAAACGTAACTTACACATAGAAACAGAACACTTGATTTTACTTTAAACTCTATTTTTAGAGATTAGATTGTGACCAATATCATCTTGGGAAGTTTTGTTGTTTCTGTTTTATTTATCATTTAAATTACCAACATTGTTCCAGTATTGCTTTGGTAAGCATTGTATGGGATTCAGTGCATCTTCTCTTAACTAAATTATATTCCTTTATTTTTATTAAAACGGTATTTTCACAGTCACAATTGTAATGACGTAGTTTTCGGTGGTACACAAGTACATTGAGTATATTGTTTGAATTTAAGTCCTCTTTGATAAATCCCTTATTCTGAGGTAAAATCAACTCGTTTATATTGATTTCATCTTTAACTGTTTTAAGTCTTTTGGGAAATTTATATGTCGAGATTAGGTTTTCTTTCAAGCTATGGAATGTGTAGTTAATATGTTTAGTGTTTGTATTGTCATTTATACTCTCTTTTTTTCCACTTTGTTTTTGTGGATTTTGTACGCTACAAAATTGTGTATCAAATTATTAGGTTAATGGAAGATTTTAAAAGTGTTTTGGATATTTTTTACTTCTTTATGAACACAGTTTAATGAATCTTAAATAAAAACTAATTATTTCAGATTTTATTTTATTGTCCTTGTGAATCAAATTTTATCTTGTGAAACAAAATTCTTTTTTCTGTTGACACCAAATCATCGACGAAATATGTCAGGGTAATTTTTCCTAAATTATGTGGTATATTTACCATTCCGTCAAATTCTCATCCAACTATACTCACATATAGGCAAATCAATATAAATTTTATCTTGCTTTATGTTTTCAAGGTAGCTGTTGACATATTTACAAAAGATTGATTTGCGTTATTTTTCGTACATTTTTCTTTCGTCTCCTAATTTTTCACCGAGTATATTTTTAAGTAAACTGTGAGTGAATATCACCATCATTAGAATTTGTCATTCCTTATTCATCTACATCACATGTCTGACAAACATTCAAAGTTTCTTTTAATTTAACAGAGAGTATGTGTATATAATAATATACATGTACATAATCATGATTTATACATCGATTTCAATCACTTCCAACATCAAACAGGAACGCCATTAGATAATGGTTCCTTTGAGTTGATCCGCGCATGATCATTCGATGGTACGAGTGTTGTCTGATACAGACACAATAAATAGTTGACCCGAAGATCAGCGCAGTCCAGGGATATCCAGAACTATAACACTACGCTCAATCAAACAACTTGAAAAGAAAATTAAAACACTTGACAACAGCAAGGAGTTCTTCTCACAGTATACTTACCACAAGAGAAAATCATTCACACTATTTTTGTTAATATCTTTTAATCCACCATTCACACTGATTTTACAAGTGAATATGTAAAGTCTGCAAATTGCGTCGAACCTAAAATGCATACGAATCACTTTCGGGGTTGAATACTAAATAAGTTCTCATCAGAAGTCATCATAAAATATAGTATTCGTGTTACGGGTTTTCATTTTAAGTAAGCTCTATGGTAATGGTTCTTCTGTCGCTTTTCTCCACTGGTGGAACTCTCTTCTGGCTTCTTGATTCCCAGTCAACAATTTTCAAAAATTTAAATACAATATCAATCGTTATCTTCTAAATCAGTCAGTCAGTTAAGTGCCATACGTGATACACGCTTGGGCGATCATGTGTCGAAAGAGACATGACTGACTGGGCAGAAGATTATCCCGCAGTAGGTTGCCATTGCTTTCTGCGGTAGACTGGTTGCCGATCAAGGCTATAGAACCCAATCTATCCTATTATTTAACCCATAACTGGAGGGAAGAGACGGATTAATACGTTTCCCAAGGGTATTTGCGCGTGAATGCAAGGAATTCAACTGGAATTCGAACTCGGTTGCCCGATTTCTCGTTCCGAGCAGATATCCACTGCGCCACAACGCACATCCATCTTCTAAATACTTATTCTTTCATTTCCTCCTTTCTTAAACGTAGTTTCTCTAATTTCTCCAACACTCAGTTATATTTCGCGTTCAAGTGGCTTTATTGTCTGAGTTAAATGATAAAAAAGAAGCAGTAAATTTTCTGATTCACACTGTATTTTTCTCAACATCTAAGGTGGCAACTCTAAGGCTTTTTAAAAAAAAATCAAATGTGTTAAGTTTGAATCCATTTTATATAACTTGATGATAACTCAAATCGACGCCAACTAGGTTATCATAATTTAAGAAATAGAAACCCAATTTTATCTGATAAACCATGTCTTTGGCTTCTTTTTATCTGACTTTCGATGGTGGCCTTATATATAGGCCAAATTCCATTACTTGGTGTTAGCTTTTTGAATTTCAAGTGAAGTTGAGAAGAAAATTAACTAAATTCTAATTCCACAGTTTGATTATTTAACCGCTCTACCTCAACAAATATAAAACTATTTCCTACAATCTGAAATCTGAAATTAACTAAATGAAATATATGAAGCTTTACCTTAAACAATTTCTACGATTTTATTTAAAAAGTAATTTTCTAAATTTTTATTTTTACATTTTGGATTTTAGATGTGACTAGCAGAGATTACAAAAACGCCCTCGTTATCTACAAGCAAATATAAATACATTTTTCCAGACCCATTCATACGTATGTTCATTCTTTCATTAATATGTACATCCATATAACCTTGTGAACAATACAGATTCTTTCGCGCATGCACACACACAATCACATTCAAGCATAATTATTCACAGCTTGCTATTCTTAATTTTCAATTTTTGCTTTCATATTTTTATACCGAATTCTTAAAGTATGTCTTTTGAAGAGAAGAAAAATATCTTTAAACTTTGAACGCGCCTTTTGACAGTTCATTATTCAACTTGCAATGTTGTGATGAAAATAAAAAAAATGTTGCCTTTTTCACGATCAAAAACCAAGCACGTTTGCTTGTCGGTTCTTTAAAAGCTTGATATTCTGTTTTGTTATTTTTTTGTTTTTTTCTTGAATTTATTTTATATTAGTTTGTGGAGTGAAAAGGCACCTCGTAATTCTTCTGGTCGAGAACTAAAAGAGCCTATCAACAAACAAGAGGTGATAAAAGACAAACAAATGAATTTCCATCGTTGTCATGATCGTTGTGGTTGTCGTATTCAGTTGTTGACCGTGTCTACAGTTTATTTAAATGAGAGTCTTCATTTGTTTATTTGTTTAGGTACATTTGATAAATAAAGAAATATATATATATATATCGAGAGAAAAATGCTCTCAATTTATGAAATATTTCTTTTCCGAACTTATCATTGTTTATTGTTTATGTCTCTTTTCCGTTCACGCATTTCTTTAAAAAGTTATTTTATTTGCGATTTCCTTCATGTCATTGTTATCGTTACGATAATTAAGTCCACTGTATTTACTTGTAGGAGTCATATTATTTCTTCTTGTCAATGATTCCCCATCAACAATATAATATCATTAGATGCTCATGCACATATATGCACAAATACACATGCATTGTGTTTTTCATTAGATGAATAACCGAATCGATGTATCTATTCTTTAAACATTTTGGGAAACTTTTCTTGGTATTGTTTTGTATGCGTTCTTGTATACAAATGATATGATAAAATAAACTTGCTTTGTGATTTAATAGTTTGCTATCTCTTAATATTTTCCTATTTTAACCATTAAATGAAATTGAAATCTAACACAGGTTGGATTCGTTTTCGTCTTTATGCGCACACACCAAGCTCATTAAATTATAATTATTGTTCTTTTTAAAACTCAATAGTGCTTTATCTTTTTTACACTGCACTGATTGGCTCTTTTGACTGCAATTCGCATTCTTCACACATGATTGTATTGTGCGGTGTATTGGAGTTTTTTTGGCGCGTGACTTTGTTGTAGATAGTCCGCCTGAGACAATAGATGCCATATAGTGCGGTGTGTAGGAGTGGGCCCGTCAAAAATACCAGTACGAATATGCAGAGAACGGCGGTGCCAGAGTTTTTTGAGAAGTCCATGATTGGGTAAATATAAGGTTTATGCTTCGTGTTAGTGCCACCAGCTTGCCAATAGAGAAGACAAAAGATGCTGAACAATGTTGCGTAGACAGAACCCATCCAAGCGTGCAGTAAACGTACCGGCATGGCACTGATGAACATATCTGTCAGAATTATGATGGCCAGGACACCGTGGGTATTAAAGCCAAGGAAGTCGATTGTCTTGCCTGTAAAAGAAATGTAGAAACAAACATAAGAAATGTTTTCTCCTGATTTTTTTTTATTGTTACATATATATTAAAAAAAAAACTTTCAGAGAATTAAAGTATTTTATATTGTATATATATAATAACATTGATATACATTATGTTTATATAGAAGTATATACGTTTCTATGTGTCTATTTTCTATCTATACGCATCTATATTGATGTTTGTAACGATATATATATATATATATATATATATATATATATATATATATATATAATGGATAACAATTTGCCAACTACGCGAGTACTGTAATTTAAGTAACAGGAAACAAACTTATCTGATAAACCATGTCTTTAGTGTCTTCCTAACTTTTGTATATAGCCTTATATTTAGACCAAAGTCCATTTTTGGAATTTATATATTTCTGAATACTAAGTGAGTTAGATACATTTGAAATAATTTACCCGTTTATTTTAATTCAATAATTTAACCATTTCTTTTAATTTAATAAAATATATTTCCAACAAGCTGAACGTATGATATTAACTTTTATTTCATCAAGATAGACAATTTTCTTATAAAGTCGTTTTCTTTAGGTTTTTGTCGTTTCAAATTTGATTATATCCGTGACTAAATTATATTTCTTCCATCTTCTGTATTTTTATGCAATGAAAAAGTCAACTTCAAGCATAGTTAATAATACTTCTACAAATGTACTGAGTGCAGTTTGTTCTTTTCTAAGCATACACGAGCCCTATAACTACAAGTAATTTCTGATTGTAAAGGACACATTAGCGCTGATTTTAATTGTTAACTTTTCATTCATTATTCAGTGTGGAGAGCCATAATCGCCAATGTTCTGAAGAGACACTGCATATAGAAGAAAGATTAATATTTTGATTTTAAAAACTATTATCTTTACAGTTATTTCTGTTTTATAAAATTAATGCCTCTTAACGTTCTACTAATTTAACGAATAGAGATGGATGTAAGACAAGGATATGTCTTTCCACCGGATGTATTCAACCTATAGAGCGAGGCAATCTTGAAAGAATTAGAATTCCGACCAGGATTCATTATTATCAGCCACAATCTTAACAACATTAGATATACAGATGACACAGTGTTAATAATAGACACAGAAATGAACTTACAAACGCTCCTACAGAAGGTAGCGAAAAATGCAAGAACAAAGAACTAAATATAAACTACAAGAAGACAGAAAGAGCTGTCAGCAAAAGGATTAGCCCAAAATACAAATTACAAATCGATGATAATAAATCAAACATGTACAAAAATTTAAAGTGTTCTAACAAAGGACGGAAAGTGCAACACTGAGATCTGAAAACGTATTGGGATGGCCAAAGTGAATTTTAAAAGTTAAGCAGAGTATTAAGAAACAGAAAATATTTGTTGAAAGCAAAAAAAAATATGTAATGGCGTGTTACGTGATATCTGTCCTATATTACAATGAATACTGGACAATCTCCTGAAAGATGAAGAGATTTGAAGTAACAGAAATGTGGTCTTACAGAAGGATGATGACCAAACATGTGAGCAAGAGAGAGGTTTAAAAAAAATCTAAACAAAAAGAAAATACTTAGCATCAGGAAGATGCAGTTGAAATTTCTGGGGCACGAAATGAAAAAGGGGGGCTTGGAAAATCTGATACTCACAGGGCAGATTGGGGGAAAGAGGGACAGAGGAAAACAGCATGTAACATACTTGCTGGGCTTGAGTCAATGAATGGTAGAACAGGGCTTGGAAGGAATAGCAAAAAACAAAACTACAAGGAACAGAAAAATGTGGAGAACCATGATCGCCCACATTCTGAAAGGACAGAGCACATAAAAAAAACAATAATTTAACGAATGATAACTGAATATACCCAGTAAAATATTTGCTGACAAATAACTTACCCGGATGATAGAGAACGAGCCAAAATAAAATGGCTACGATTATACCACCATTTGAGGTGATATTGAACAACACCCATTGTATCTTGATGCCTGTCGTCAGTTCTGTTGGACGCTTTTCTGGAAATATAAAGAAAAAGATAATATATATAAAAATAAACATGCTTTGAAATAATTGGTGTGTGTGGGGGTGAATAAGAAAGAAAAATAACAATGTCATTTATTTTCTATTAAGGATAACATAACATACGGATATAATTTTACAATTCTCGGGTTGTAATTAAGAATATATTTTTTCGTGTCTCCACCTCACCAAAAAATAAATATATAAATAATACAATTATAAATCAGAAGACATTAAACTTTCTGCATTGAATTTCTAATTATTTGTACGATATCGTGTTCGTATTTCACGTCGTTACTATACTGAAGTATTTCAAGAAAAATTTAAACTCCGTCAAATGTATATGTATTTGCGACCTGAAAAAAACCTACAGTTAACCATATGGTTTATCTTGTCGAAATATATTATAAAGAAATATCTTCGCTGGGGTTTGATTCATCAGAATTCACATTATTACTCCATTTTTCCTTTTTTTTTTAACCCTCTAGGGCCATTCGTATCATATTTGATACAGCATTTTCCTATAAGGAAACATTTGGTATTTCCTTATAAGGAAACATTTGGTATTCATTGACTGAGCAGTCAGTACTGCTTTCATTTGAAATTTATAAAATATTTCTCTTAAAAAATTTTTCAGGAAAATATTTCTTTCAAGGCTTGTTTTCATACTGTATCAAATATGATACGAATGGCCCTAGAGGGTTAAATTCATTTACTATCTACAATTTGATTTTAAATCTAAATGCCCTACCTATTTTTCAATACTCAAGAAATGTATATTTAGGTTGTTAAAACGTATAACTTAGCTAAATAAGAAATTTTTTAATGAAATGTTTGCTTGATTTAATCAATATGTCTTGCGTTTTTCGCTTTTCTATTCTTATTGTTGTAACTCCAGTGGTTTCTATTACTACTGCTTTCGATCGAAATTTATAAAGCTTAACTCAGAATACAACAAAACTACAAGTTTGGGTCACCCAGTGAGGATTGAATTCACAGAACAAAATGATTAATCATTTCAATATGGCAAGAGGTCTAATCTGTTCTGCTTGTCCGCTCTAAAAAAGCAACATTTTTACACATGAAAGTATGGATGAAATTACATCCATAGATTTCCGTGTCACAGCTACTATAAGGAGTGTTGAGTATCAGACTCGCTTCATAAACCATTGCTTATTACAAGTGCGTTTCTTTCTGGACCATATATAGATATAATGTCGTGATTTGGCTTTTTCCAACAAACTTCTACCAGTAACAAATAGCCTTTCTTTGTGTCAGTAAAATACCATAACGTTACCGTACAAACCAGTACAAGCAGGCGAGTTCCTTTTGTATGTCTTTCTTTTCACTCACTAAAAATCAACGTTCCTGATACAACTACTTCTGCCTTTCTACGCGGTTATAACGAAATGGTTCAATATTTATCTGAGGCAATTAACTTACTCAGTAAACAAGCAGAATTATGATTCCACATAAGCACTAGATGCGTTTTGTCTCTTTTCTGAAAATGCACGATCACTTTCTATAACTACAGAGAGCTTTATGATGACAACGAACTCTTTAATATTGATTTCAGTACTTAAATTCATTATTCAGTCACTTTTTCTTTGGTATAATTAATAATAATTATCAATAACTAATTCACAAAACTGATAATTGTAAATGATTATAAAAGAACCATGAACCATAGTTAATTGTGGACGTGATCTTTTTCCATTGCGTGCCTCCAGTTTAACATCCGATTTTAAATTTAAAGTTGCCAACCACGACTAAAAATGTTTTCTCTGCCTTTTAATCCTTAGCGAAGAGAGAAGAGATGGATTCATACTTTTACCCAAAGGTATTTATTTGTTCGAAAGTGAATGTAACGAACTTGATTGAAAATTAAAACTCATGGTGTTAAGTTTTCCTTTTATAAAATGAAAGTTGAATTCATTTGAAATAATTTCTTTTACCTTGTTGCAGTCAACTGCTTTATGTTGTAAAACGTCCGGTTATTAGTTTGTATTGGATGTGTTGCCATTTTGTGCTATGCTATTGCCAGGGTTGAGAGAGATTTCGTAATTGTAGTTGCGTGAGATTTTTTTTTAACTCAAGATGAGAATAGAATTAGAAACAACATTTGGCAACTAACAACATTTTATTGCCTTAGCAAAACTAAATAGGAGGAATAAAAAAGAAGTGAACAGAAGTGTATGTACTCGATGGTTCTTATTCGTTCGTATTATGTAAGGTCCTATCAAAGATATTCAGGTTTACATTTAAAAAGAAGTTCCTTGTTCTAGAATTATAAGCTTGGGGCGTTTATTTACTCTGTTGTATGCGACACGTGATTCTCTGGAGACAAAGAAGTCCTACGGAAGAGAAACGAGAAACGCCTTGACATTACAACATAAAGAGCGAGAGGAGAGAGGGAATTTTGCACCATTTTCTTTATATACTGTTTTCTGCAACACCACCTAGCAGTCATTGCTCGAAGTTCCTTGATAGACAAGTTGGGTAATCCTAGTCTCCCCGCCTTACCTGTCGTCTGCAACGTGTCATGGCTGCTTTATGATATCAGTTTACAAACCAGAGAAGACGGAGGTATTCGCTGTTAGCAGTAACACTTAAAAAGCTCCACCCATCGTTATTATTTGTTCAAGGGTAGCATCAACAATTTCGAAACTTTAAATCTGTGTTTGACATCAAGCCTTTTGGCCAGGCGACTGGTTGATGATTGATCGGTCCGGACGAACAGCTTATCCAATAATAATAAGACAAATGTCATGCGGGTAATCAAACTACGTTCAAACTGCTTACGGTCCACGTCTATTTTGATTAAGCATTGTATGATGATGTCAAATAGAAAATCATTCTGGGAATTTCTAAACTCCAGGTCGATTGCCACAAAGTATTCTCAAAAGGCCAAGTGTGCCACAGGAAGAATGTGAAATTAATTTCATGACATTTCTCTCAATTTCATTGCAAGTAATGTTAACAAAAAGGAACAGCCTACCTTTTTCTTTCAAATAACATTTTACATGTCCTGTCCAGTGGGTTTCGAGTGTCAAGACAACAGTCTGTGTTTGTGCCTATATAAGTTTGACTAAAGACAACTGACAAGGTTCTACGATTAAAGTTTTTATCTAATTTTTTTCAATATTTTTTATCTTCATATCAGTAATTTCTTTTCTTGACATAAATTGTGTGTAAAAGGTTTTGGACAAAAACATTATCATCACTATAGAAACATATATAAAATATAAAAAGCATCTTTGATAATAGCTAATAGAATAGCCGAAAGCGTTCGGATATATATAAAACATTAGGACAGTTGATAAGAAATCACTTACACAAATACAAAGAAAATTGAATAAAAAGCTTAATCGCAATATCTTCTTTAATGAAACTTGTACAAAAGTGAAACTGCTGCTCAAATACACAATTATTATATCACATCATTAATACAACCCGAAACTAATATAAATGTGCCCGAGCAGATGCCTGCAACAAACATTCGCTAGTCACTTTAGGCATACTCAAACATGAGCGATCAGCCACACACACACACACACACACACACACACACACACCTTCCTTGTTGGCCGTATTTAATGAAAGATATTTGAAAGAAAGGTTGTTGTCCAAGTATTCATTAATATATATACATAAACCATAAGAAGGTTTGTGAGCGTATACCATTATACCTACATTTTTTATATTTTAACTTTATTGGTACGTATAAATATCTTATAGAATTCATAATACAACTAATAGTTATATGCTAAGCGTGGTTTAGATGTGACACAATGCCGCAAGAATAAACCGTCCAATGAGGGTTGAAATCACTATTCGGACATAGTTGATCTAGCGTGACAAGCTTGCTAAAATTGAATTACCCAAAAATGAAGTTGAATAATTTATGAAAAAAGAAAAAACGTACTAATTAATGTCTAACGTAAACATTTTAGAGATTACTTTTTAAACAAATGGATTGATCGAAAATTAATGTAAACTGTGGTTACTCTCCAATGCTCATATTTCCAATGCAAAAGCTGCCCCAACGTTACATAAGTGGCACTGATTAACCAATTCATAGCACATCAAATATATTTGCAAAAAAACGACGAACTGATCAGCACAATATCATTTTAAAAAAGAACAGATAATCGCGTGATTGATTGAATTTACGCACACACAGACACGCGCGCGCGCAACCTCCATATATATATATATATATATATATATATATATATATGGTATTATTAAAAGACGTTTGTCATTTAACTGAGCAGGTTCATGCTAACTTTGAAGTTTCTTAGCATTAATTCTCTCAACGCTTTATCATTACCCCGATATCGAGCACTTTTACCTGCTTGCCAAGATCCCTTTTATCAGTAAAACTACTGTAAAGAAAACAATCTTGGTGCTAAATATTATCACAAGCGTATATATATATATTAGCAGGAGAGCCCGTCGTTGCTCTGGTGTAATGAAAGCTTTTATATATATATTATCGATTTTCTGCACTATTGTAAGAACTGCAACCTTGAAACTTCTGAATATCGTTTCATATGTCTTTGTCTATGAGTTTATCAAGTTTGATTAAAATCGGACCACTCCTTCTATAACGCGATTTTTTCAATTATCGATTTTCGGTATTTATCGGGGGTACCTCGACACAAAACCTAGCCATGAACACTTGCAGATGCTTATAGTACAACTGTGTAAATTTCCAAGAAAATCGGTTTAGCCGTTTCGGGGTCTATAGGTAACGAACAGACACACAGACACATACATACACACTCAGACAAAGTTCCATTTATAAATAAGTTTATATATATATATATATATATATATATATATATAGTTATGAGTCAGGTTTAAATTAGAACAGTTGTATTAGAAAGTGCTCAATATATGTTTGAAAGAAAATGAAGATTTAACATGTAGATGGTTTCAACAAAACAAAACACCTAGCGAAACCGAAAAGTTCGGAAACATGGTAGCGTAACCGGCTGATCTTCCCTATCTCCACACACACACATTATTATATATATATACTTCATTTATCCAGTTTTGGTTGAAGATCAACAAAAGTTAATTAAAGATTTCTTTCATCTCAATCTCCTTCGATTAGAATCATTTTTCTGCTTTCCAAGTGGGAAAAAAAACTGAGCACAAAATGGTGATTGGTTTTGAGCTCCTTCAATTAAATGAAATATTGTTTAATTTACATTCAAATTCTTCCCAGAAATAAAGAAAGTGATAAGAAACTTTGAAAAATCAAAATAAAAACAATCTTTCATTGACCTCCAACCAACCAAACGGACGGATGGACGGACACACACACACACACACACACACTTTTCCCGATTTCGTAAACAAAGCAATTTTCAGGAATGGATTTTTCATTTATTAATCAGATATATTTTATTACTTTAGTGCGTACACATTTGATTAGACTATTTAATATTTTTTTATAAGACAGTATATTTATTAACATCTGCAGTCGTGAATATTCGAGAAATCATTGAAAATATGCACTCTCCGGCAAGATTCGAACCTGCGTTCCCTTGGAGGAAAACGGTCACTATTCGGACTTTCCTTGGACATCAGGTTCGCTGTAGCCAATTAATCCCCCAGACTATATCTTCCTTGATTATTATGTGTGGGATGCAGTTGAGCGAGAGACCAACATAACCCACTGTAACATCAAAGACGAACTGAAAGCAAAAATTTTGGCAGCATTCATCAACTTAAACAAGAAGACCACCCCAAAGAGTTGCAGGAGGTTCTGAAGTTGGCTGGAAGTCGTAGTTTACGCCAATGGCGATTTTAATAAATATATATATATATTTACTCTTTAGTATTTCAAGATTTCTTTTTTGTATAATTTTGGTAAATATATCTGTTAAAATGAGATGTAAGTGTTATTTTCATTTTTACGTTATTTAGACGACAGTTCATCCATCGCACCCTGTATACACACGAAACGGAATGGCTTCTTGGTTGAGATGCAAACTCTTATTTTAGCATCCCTTTGTAGACAGACAGACACAAACACACACGCACACACACATATATATATATATATATAGATATATATATGCAAATACAAATCTTGATATACACTATGTGCATGCGTGCTCACTTGATAAACTGATATCACTTGTGACTATTTTTATAAAAACAACAAAGATGCGGATGCTTATCTAAACAAATTATTCTATAGTGTTTTTACATAGTTTTTTTTTTTTTTTCTTTTAGTGGAATGACTTCCACTGTATTTTCGCTTCTTGGAAGAAAAGATTCACATTTGTACAATTATTTTTCCACAGTTGGCTAGTATACAAGCTCGGATATTTACGTAGGAAATGCCACTTACCCAATCTGATAATGACCCCCGCGTGTAAAGAAAAAACATTCATGCTTAAATTGTTAACTTTCAGGAATTTTAATAGTTTATTTTATTTATACTCGAAAGGAAATTGCTAAGTTGTTCAGATGGGTAGGGAATAATACTTCATTTAACGGAGTTGAATGAAATCTTCCAAATTCAAGAGGATGCTAGTTTTCTCAAATTAAATACTATTTTCAAGTAATTAAGCACAAGACTTTTGAGGTGTTCAAGTATATATCTAAGCACTTGTTGGGCCATTTGTTGAGTCCGAAAATTAATAAAAGGACAAATAGATACAACGATTTATTTCACCCCAAAATTCACTTTGTCAATGATAACTGATATTTTTTTGCAGATTTTGTCGTAAGAATATGTTTATATAGATCCACATGTAAGGAAATGAGTTTGCTTGGGCTCATCAAGAAGAAACTATTGTTGATTTTATAATAAAGTGATCATACATATTATTATCATTATTCTGTTCTGGGTGAGTTTCATACGCGCTGGCTCTACCTACAGATCATGCGCCAGCAAATCAACTCTCCCCAGGATTCTTTCTAATTTTTTTTTTTTGTATTTCCAATTCTTTCAATCATTGGAAGTTTAATTTTTCAAGCGCTTCGATAATGACGAGTACAAACATCGCAGTCATATTTCACTATTTTCCAATGGATTCATTGTGTTTCTACAACTTGCACTCATAATCGAATAAGAAAACAATTAGGTGTCGAGCTGACAACTCCACCCCGTAAAAGTCTACTTGCCACGAGCAGTCTACGAGACCTCCATACATATGCATACAGAGATAATGAAATAACATTATAGAAAGAAGTGGATACTTTACTTATTATGCATTTTCTTTACTGCGAATGCATGGTTTCATTGTCGTTTTTTTTTTTATCATTTCCCCTTAAGGAAGGCAGTAAAAGTCATTAAAAGCAAAAGGTTAAGATTGATATCGCATTTAAATTTTTGAAGATCGTACTTAACAGGAAAGTAGGAAGCGATTTCTACAAGTAGAAGTGCATAAAACGTCAGCTGTCAGAAACTGAGGTTATAGTTACAACTAACAATTTCAACAGGGAAATAATGAGACCTAACTGCCAACCTAGTGCTGGGCTTAAATCCGTGAAAAAGAGGTGCCAATGAGGAAAGAAATACATACACACACAAAAACTGAAAAAGTGGCAAAGGGAAGCTACGTTGCGGTGGTAGGAAAGCGGCTGAAACCGATATACCAGGTTAGGACCGATAATGTTGTCGATTGTTCGTTGGATTTTGCCAAGAATCTCTAAATACATAGCTAAAGCACCCGGCTTGATGTGACAGCAAAATTCAATGCCCGTACGAATGGCAGACTTGTAAATGTTCAAGATTGATTCGATGAGAAAATCTGTTTACAACTGGTGAACTGAATTTATTTTGATGCAGTATTTAAAAGCATTAATTTTGAAGGCCTTTCGTCTAGTAAGCATCCGCAATTTTCAGTGTTTCACTTCAGAACGACGAAAAACAGAGATTAAATTAAATAAATGTGCTTTACGAAGCTCAACAATAAAACCAAACTAATCGTTCAATCTAGATTTATGTAAATGGAGAACAATAATTATGAAACGTTTGTCTTACGTTTCCGACTTAATCAAGTTTCGTTTGCCTAAAACAGAAGACATGTGAGTGATATACTTTTCAAGAAAGCGTTCCCGTTTTACACCTGCGCATGAAACAGCAAAACACTAACTTGACTCTTACCAAAGATAAAGGCGAGGTTGTCTGGAAATTTGACATCGAGAATCCACTAGGTAAGATATCATATAAAGTTGATGAAAGGTTGTTTGCACTTTGGCCTTATACTGATACCCATTTCTAAATGAGCCCAGCTGTTTTCATCTTGAAGGTGACTTTATGAAATGTACGTCTAGAATTATATCAAAACAGACTGACACCCATAGCTGATATCAAACTGAATTATGTGCCATCTGGTGGCCAAAATGCGCAAAAATGACTGGTGCTCTTACCGGCTTACAGTAACTGTACATGTGCTTTCGTTAACAAGACACGTGCACACAGGCACTCGTGTATATTGTATACGGAGTGGTGCTGAAAATATCTTAACCAGACAAAGAAGCATCACTCAAAGGTATTTGTTTGGTCAATAAATTTAAATTTACATAACGCAAAATATATTCATACAATTCACTTCAGTACATTATACTTTTTTTGTAAACAAATATTTCGGATGTTTGGCAACTATTTGATAAATAAAGAGATTATGCGTATGTTTCCTTGTAAAACTTAATCTGTACAGTTGGAAAATTGTGACACATGACTTGATGGCAAGTAAATAAATAGGTTCATGCAGGTTTGCCGCTGTTAATTTTTAAATAAATGCGTAGAAGAAAGAAGTATTTATAATAAAAAATGTAATTTTTATTAAAAAAAAACATATAGAATAAGTTAAACTAATTGTTACCTCATCGTTTTTGTTATTATTATTATTATTAGATACTACACGTAAAAGGAAACTAATTAATGGGGGATCTAATAAACACACACACACACATATATATATACATATAAGTATATAGTTTATTTATTTAAACATTATTTAAATGGATAATCGTATATGAGTAGATACTCTTTTTTAATAATTAATTAGCATATTTATTTATAAAAATCAGAGTATCTACTCAAACACGAGTATCTATTAAAAATAATGTTTAAACAAATGAGTTAAAAATATATCGGAGTTAATCAATTTCGTAACGCATTTCGTAAAATTTCGTATATATATATATATATATATATATATATATATGTGTGTGTGTGTGTGTGTGTGTGTTGGAATAACGAAAGCAAATATAGTTTGAAACAAAGAAAAAGTGCGCTAAATTACTATTTAATATCTAATGAGAAAAGTAGGTCTAGAGAATTAACATTTCCTCGAGTAACCTATGCAGGAATTTTTTTGTGAATGAATAGCAGAACTGAGAAAAAGTAGGATGATATAGGGGGCAACAGTCTCCTACCTTTTCTCCACAGTCTGGGTGTCATACATGACAATTTTTTGCGAACCAAAAAAAGTCGGTGTCGGTCATGCGCATAACAAATCAACAAGACCACGAAAGTCAATAAAACAGAAAAAAAATTCTTTCTGTATGTTCCGGTACCAAATGGTTCACGGTCCGGTCGTTGCTGACCTCCGGTATAGCGCAATAGAAGTTGTGGAGATCCAAGTAAATATGTACTGAATATACTTAGTATATAGATAAGAAGAAACTAAAAACTGAATTGGGTTTTTATTAGCGAAGTTAAATTTATTTTCCCATGAAAATTGAACATTCAAACGCAGTGTCACCGAAATTGTTTGACAGCGATAATAAATTTACGATACTATGAATTTTATCCTCACCTGTAGTTTATTATGTGGATTTTTTTCGATCGTTGTTAGTTTCCCATGCGAAATGCTACTATGAGAAGAATTTTTTCTTAGTAAGCCGTTAATCATTTCCAGTCATGGCTTCAGAAAGTTAGATTTTAAACGATAAACAGAAGCTAGAAGTCTTAGCTTTTAAAATATAATTACTAAATTATCTCTCAGCTTTCCTCACTTCTAATTCCTCAACGATTTTGACATGACTTCAGCAGACTGCTATATATCATTCTTTCTTATCTCGTGTTGTTTTAACTAGCCAAATTCTTCCAGGCGGTAAGTTCCAAAGCAAAAGTCCGGTTAGTCCAAATCCTACCAAAGGAAAAACCTTTTTTCTCTACAAATGTACACAGAATTAAAA
Organism: Ascarosepion bandense; assembly: GCA_037127315.1. Taxonomy (NCBI): domain Eukaryota; kingdom Metazoa; phylum Mollusca; class Cephalopoda; order Sepiida; family Sepiidae; genus Ascarosepion; species Ascarosepion bandense. Next base: position 1,877,403 of record JBBBDQ010001470.1, read on the forward strand.
AAAATAAATAACTTAACCATCATTATTTTCTTTACTTCTTCACAGTTTTAAGAGAGATTGTTTATTCTATCTGTCTATCTCAGTCTCTACATATCTATCCATCTATAAATCTATCTATCACAGTTTTTTCATATCTATCTATCTATGTTTATATATATATATATCTATGTATCACAGTTTTTTCATATCTATCTATCTATCTATCTATCTACCTATCTATGTTCATATATATATATCTATGTATCACAGTTTTTTCATATCTATCTATCTATCTATGTTTATATATATATATATATATATATATATCTATGTATCACAGTTTTTTCATATCTATCTATCTATCTATGTTTATATATATATATATATATATATATATCTATGTATCACAGTTTTTTCATATCTATCTATCTATCTATCTATGTTTATATATATATATATCTATGTATCACAGTTTTTTCATATCTATCTATCTATATATCTATGTTTATATATATATATATATCTATGTATCACAGTTTTTTCATATCTATCTATCTATCTATCTATCTATGTTTATATATATATATCTATGTATCACAGTTTTTTCATATCTATCTATCTATCTATCTATTTATGTATGTATGTATATATATATATCTATGTATCACAGTTTTTTCATATCTATCTATCTATCTATGTTTATATATATCTATGTATCACAGTTTTTTCATATCTATCTATCTATGTTTATATATATATCTATGTATCACAGTTTTTTCATATCTATCTATCTATGTTTATATATATATATCTATGTATCACAGGTTTTTCATATAAATCTATCTATCTATGTTTATATATATATATATCTATGTATCACAGTTTTTTCATATCTATCTATCTATCTATGTTTATATATATATATCTATGTATCACAGTTTTTTCATATCTATCTATCTATGTTTATATATATAGATATCTATCATAGTTTTTTCATATCTATCTATCTATGTTTATATATATATATCTATCACAGTTTTTATGTCTATGTTTCTATCTATGTTTATATATATATATATATCACAGATTTTTCATATCTATCTATCTATCTATGTTTATATATATATATATATCTATGTATCACAGTTTTTTCATATCTATCTATCTATCTATCTATGTTTATATATATATATATATATATATATATCTATGTATCACAGTTTTTTCATATCTATCTATCTATCTATGTTTATATATATATATATATATATATATATAGTAATCACAGTTTTTTCATATCTATCTATCTATCTATCTATGTTTATATATATATATATATCTATGTATCACAGTTTTTTCATATCTATCTATCTATCTATATATCTATTTATGTATGTATGTTTATATATATATCTATGTATCACAGTTTTTTCATATCTATCTATCTATGTTTATATATATATCTATGTATCACAGTTTTTTCATATCTATCTATCTATGTTTATATATATATCTATCTATCATAGTTTTTCATATCTATCTATCTATGTTTATATATATATATCTATCACAGTTTTTATGTCTATGTTTCTATCTATGTTTATATATATATATATATATATATATATATCACAGATTTTTCATATCTATCTATCTATCTATGTTTATATATATATATATATCACAGTTTTTTCATATCTATCTAGCTATCTATGTTTATATATATATATATATCTCTATGTATCACAGTTTTTTCATATCTATCTATGTTTATATGTATATCTATGTATCACAGGTTTTTCATATCTATCTATGTTTATATATATATATATCTATGTATCACAGTTTTTTCATATCTATTTATCTATGTTTATATATATATATGTATCGCAGTTTGTTCATATCTATCTATCTATCTATGTTTATATATATATATATCTATGAATCACAGTTTTTTTCATATCTATCGATCTATCTCAGTTTGTTCACATTTATCTAGCTATCTATCTATCTATCTATGTATCTATCTATTATTATCCAGTTTGTTCTATCTATCTCAGTTTGATTCATATCTATCTATCTATCTATCTATCTAAGTTTGTTCATATCTATCTATCTATCTATCTATCTATCGATCTCAGTTTGTTCATATCTATCTATCTATCTATCTATCTATCGATCTCAGTTTGTTCATATCTATCTATCTATCTATCTATCTATCGATCTCAGTTTGTTCATATCTATCTATCTATCGATCTCAGTTTGTTCATATCTATCTATCTATCGATCTCAGTTTGTTCATATCTATCTATCTATCTATCGATCTCAGTTTGTTCATATCTATCTATCTATCTATCGATCTCAGTTTGTTCATATCTATCTATCTATCTATCTCAGTTTGTTCATATCTATCTATCTATCTATCTCAGTTTGTTCATATCTATCTATCTATCTATCTCAGTTTGTTCATATCTATCTATCTATCTATCTCAGTTTGTTCATATCTATCTATCTATCTATCTCAGTTTGTTCATATCTATCTATCTATCTATCTCAGTTTGTTCATATCTATCTATCTATCTATCTATCTCAGTTTGTTCATATCTATCTATCTATCTATCTATCTCAGTTTGTTCATATCTATCTATCTATCTATCTCAGTTTGTTCATATCTATCTATCTATCTATCTCAGTTTGTTCATATCTATCTATCTATCTATCTATCTCAGTTTGTTCATATCTATCTATCTATATATCTATCTATGTCAGTTTGTTCATATCTATCTATCTATCTCAGTTTGTTCATATCTATCTATCTATGTTTATATATAGATATATGTATCACAGTTTTTTCATATCTATCTATCTATGTTTATACATATATATCTATGTATCACAGTTTTTTCATATCTATCTATCTATCTATGTATGTATGTTAATATATATATCTATGTATCACAGTTTTTTCATATCTATCTATCTATCTATCTATGTTTATATATATATCTATGTATCACAGTTTTTTCATATCTATCTATCTATCTATGTTTATATATATATCTATGTATCACAGTTTTTTCATATCTATCTATCTATCTATGTTTATATATATATCTATGTATCACAGTTTTTTCATACCTATCTATCTATCTATGTTTATATATATATCTATGTATCACAGTTTTTTCATACCTATCTATCTATCTATCTATCTTTATATATATATATCTACGTATCACAGTTTATTGATATCTATCTATGTTTATATATATATCTATGTATCACAGTTTTTCCATATCTATCTATCTAACTATCTCTGTTTATATATAAATCTATGTATCAGAGTTTTTTTCATATCTATCTATCTATGATTATATATATATCTATCTATCATAGTTTTTTCATATCTATCTATCTATGATTATATATATATCTATCTATCATAGTTTTTTCATATCTATCTATCTATCTGTGTTTACATATATATCTATGTATCACAGTTTTTTCATATCTATCTATCTATCTATCTATCTATGTTTATATATATATCTATGTATCACAGTTTTTTCGTATCTATCTATCTATGTTTATATATATATATATGTATCACAGTTTGTTCATATCTATCTATCTATCTATGTTTATATATATATATCTATGAATCACAGTTTTTTCATATCTATCGATCTATGTCAGTTTGTTCACATCTATCTACCTATCTAAGTTTGTTCATATCTATCTATCTATCTATCTATCTATCTATCTATCTATCTAAGTTTGTTCATATCTATCTATCTATCTATCTAAGTTTGTTCATATCTATCTATCTAAGTTTGTTCATATCTATCTATCTATCTATCTATCTATCTATCTATCTATCTATCTATCCATCTCAGTTTGTTCATATCTATCTATCTATCTATCTATCTATCTATCTATCTATCCATCTCAGTTTGTTCATATCTATCTATCTATCTATCTATCTATCTCAGTTTGTTCATATCTATCTATCTATCTATCTATCTCAGTTTGTTCATATCTATCTATCTCAGTTTGTTCATATCTATCTATCTATCTATCTATCTATCTATCTATCTCAGTTTGTTCATATCTATCTATCTATCTCAGTTTGTTCATATCTATCTATCTATCTATCTATCTATCTATCTATCTATCTATCTATCTATCTCAGTTTGTTCATATCTATCTATCTATCTATCTCAGTTTGTTCATATCTATCTATCTATCTATCTATCTTTATATATATATATCTACGTATCACAGTTTATTGATATCTATCTATGTTTATATATATATCTATGTATCACAGTTTTTCCATATCTATCTATCTATCTATCTATCTATCTATTTATGTATGTATGTTTATATATATATCTATGTATCACAGTTTTTTCATATCTATCTATCTATGTTTATATATATATCTATGTATCACAGTTTTTTCATATCTATCTATCTATGTTTATATATATATCTATCTATCATAGTTTTTCATATCTATCTATCTATGTTTATATATATATATCTATCACAGTTTTTATGTCTATGTTTCTATCTATGTTTATATATATATATATATATATATATATATATATATATATATCACAGATTTTTCATATCTATCTATCTATCTATGTTTATATATATATATATATCACAGTTTTTTCATATCTATCTAGCTATCTATGTTTATATATATATATATATCTCTATGTATCACAGTTTTTTCATATCTATCTATGTTTATATGTATATCTATGTATCACAGTTTTTTCATATCTATCTATGTTTATATATATATATATCTATGTATCACAGTTTTTTCATATCTATTTATCTATGTTTATATATATATATGTATCGCAGTTTGTTCATATCTATCTATCTATCTATGTTTATATATATATATATATCTATGAATCACAGTTTTTTTCATATCTATCGATCTATCTCAGTTTGTTCACATTTATCTAGCTATCGATCTATCTATCTATCTATCTATCTATCTATCTATCTCAGTTTGTTCCTATCTATCAATCTATCTATCTATCTATCGATCTCAGTTTATTCATATCTATCTATCTATCTATCTATCTATCTATCTATCTATCTATCTATCTATCGATCTCAGTTTGTTCATATCTATCTATCTATCTATCGATCTCAGTTTGTTCATATCTATCTATCTATCTATCTATCGATCTCAGTTTGTTCATATCTATCTATCTATCTATCGATCTCAGTTTGTTCATATCTATCTATCTATCTATCTATCTATCTCAGTTTGTTCATATCTATCTATCTATCTCAGTTTGTTCATATCTATCTATCTATCTCAGTTTGTTCATATCTATCTATCTATCTATCTATCTATCTATCTATCTATCTATCTCAGTTTGTTCATATCTATATATCTCAGTTTGTTCATATCTATCAATCTATCTATCTCAGTTTGTTCATATCTATCTATCTATGTTTATATATAGATATATGTATAACAGTTTTTTCATATCTATCTATCTATCTATCTATGTTTATACATATATATCTATGTATCACAGTTTTTTCATATCTATCTATCTATCTATGTATGTATGTTAATATATATATCTATGTATCACAGTTTTTTCATATCTATCTATCTATCTATGTTTATATATATATCTATGTATCACAGTTTTTTCATATCTATCTATCTATCTATGTTTATATATATATCTATGTATCACAGTTTTTTCATATCTATCTATCTATCTATGTTTATATATATATCTATGTATCACAGTTTTTTCATATCTATCTATCTATCTATCTATCTTTATATATATATATCTACGTATCACAGTTTATTGATATCTATCTATGTTTATATATATATCTATGTATCACAGTTTTTCCATATCTATCTATCTAACTATCTCTGTTTATATATAAATCTATGTATCAGAGTTTTTTTCATATCTATCT